>RJWM01028178.1:0-25829 GCA_004363535.1 Dasyprocta punctata | reverse complement strand
ATAAATATGAAAATAGATTTCACAGCTCAATGATATTGCTGATGTAGTCCATGATGTCTTTTCTATTACACAAAACTGAAGATTCAAATTTTTGAAACAGTGATGTTTCTTGGAAATATTTCACATATATACACCATTGTATTTCTGGAATTTAAAGGTTGCATTACAAATATAAATAAAACAGAATATAACATAGGTATACAAAAGAGTCATGGTCCATGTATCTATGGATTATTATTTTTTTAGAGAAGACATATTTTACACTCTTTATGCAACAACAAGCAGAAACACTGGAATGACACCCAGGTTTTGGAAGCAGATTTATTTTACATCAACTGACACTGATTGGGATCACTCCCAAAATATCAGGCCCTGATGTGTGGTGATCCCGGCTTAAGTAGCATAAGCAAGAAGGAAATACAGAGGCAGAATGGCTTGTCAATAGGGCATTAGTTTATACAATATGCATCATAGTGACCAGATATACATCACAGTGACCAGTCATTTCTAAAAGAACAGAAACAACCAGAACTGGAACAGGAACTATTATCAGGGCAACTGAGAAACTGAAGTATTCTGGTTGGGGTAGGACATTTTGTATTACATTTTCCCTCTCTTTTAGTCTCTCAACAATTCTTTGCTGGACATATTACATGTGATCTTTTGAGACAAGATCCAATCAGATGTAGTAACATTAGGGTTGTCAATGATCCTACGTTGGGTCCTGGTCAAACTCCTCAAAATTGTCTTATTGTAGAGTTTTTTCCTAAATTGTTTTAAGGAAGACACATGATTTTGACCTGTCTGTTCTGTAACATTACTCTGGCAAGGTAGTGAGGAAGTTCATCTGATGTAGGAGCAAATCTTGGTCAGGTGTTTTATTGATGGTTCTATTCTCTTGGGGCAACTTACCGTAGAATTTAAGGCAAAAGACATAGGTAGCAGAGGGCAGGAAAACAAAGGCTGGAGTAAGTAGAATCCAAGTCAATTAACAAAAACCACAGCTAGCAGAGAGGCAGGGAATGAAGGACTGAGGTAAGCCTGAAAAAACAGACACAGAAATCAAGGGGAATAGGTATGAAGCAATTCTGCGAACAACATCCTCAGGTTTCAGCCATGCGTGGACTGATCAGAATCCAGAGTGATGAGGGCTTTGAACACATTGTATCTTCAGAGTGAGCCTTGGAGGAATCTACTGGTAAATTTTTTAGCAGACCTAAGGCTGGATTTTTGAAATTTGTAGAGTTAGTTAGTACTTACCTGGGTTATATGTGTGTGAGTTACAAACTATTTTTTTTAACTTTTGTAGAGTTTTGTAGTCTATATAGCATATGCAGTTTTTTTCAATTTAGGTTTTGAATTACTTGTACTGCAAATTCAGAGACGGTATCATTGCCAATGATCAAAGGTAGCCGTACCTAGGTATGAGTTTTTATAGCAGGGCCCTGAAATATTTTACTGTCTTTTCAGTATGAGGAGGGAGTGGGATGTTGGGTCTGGTGATACACATGCTGAATCCTGAGGTGGTTTCAGGGATACAGATGCCAGTGCAATAGCTTGAGCTTGCAGAACATATGATTGGGGCAGGTCTGGTGGATGAGATTGATGCTGCAGTCCATTGGATCCCTAGAGCGGACTTAGGCCTCTGAACCAGATTATTTTGTATCATTGGAGGCAAGCTTCCAAACAGTAACAAGAAACATTTTTCTGCGCAGATCATCACTGCAGGAGATTTTTATCTGAAATACATTTTTCCACATGCTACACCTAGCCTGTTGGACTTCCATTATAACATAGCTACTTTCATCTGTTAACAGGCTGTACTCAGCATCTGTTAGGGGGTACATTTTTAGAACAGTTCATCCCAGTACAGCATGTGGCACTTGTACAGTTAGATGTCAGTCTAGGGTGAACTTGTCAGCCTTCTTGATCAGAAGGAGAGTGACTGTTAGAGTGTGGAGGCAAAGAGGTGAGGCAGCCCTTAGTGACTGGATCCAACTATTGGCAAAGGTAGGTCACTGGGCGCTCCTGGTGGCTGATAGTCTAAGTAAGCATCATTGTTTTTGTGAACTCAAGGATCAAGATTTTATAGAATCCAGCATCTCTAAGAAATGTGTGGAGTTTCTTTCTTGTAATCAGTTTCTGCCAGATATTATAGCACATTTTTTGTGCCTTTCCAGAAAGCAGCTTGATTGCCATTAATCAAAAGTGCTTTTTAAAATAGGGAGCAAGTTTTTATACCTCTGGGGGATTGAGTCCAGGTCAGTTGGCTTTTGAGTCCAAAACTGGGGTCTTTGTGAAGGGGGATGACTGACAGAAGACAACTGAAGGCAGAAGAAGGCAATTTTTGGGTCCAGAAAGGTACAACAGACTGTGGATGGCAGAAGACTGGGGCATCTATATGGAAGGCAATCACAGCAGCACTGACAGCTTAGAGATTTTGATCTGGCTTTATAGGCAGACTACATTGTTGACAGCCTGGAGATCTTGCCCAAGATGATTAACAGTCTATCAGAATAGTGTGCGACTGGATACGTGTTTGTGCTTTCTATGACATCTGATAGCAGTGAGGGTGATGGTGAGGTTGTATGGCTGAAAGCTAGGCCCAGAGGTGACTTTATACCTCTGAGAAGACAGTTTCCAGAGCTTCAGGATTGCAGCTATCTCTCTCACACTGATGCAAGTGTCATCATTGTCTCAGGGAAAAGTCAAAGTTGAAAGTGAAGGATTAAAAGTGAAGGAGATTGGCTGGCTTGGTACAAAGGAGATGTCCTCCCAGATTGTAAGTTTGTGCCTGGCAGAAGGGGTGAGAGGCAAGAGTACCAGCTGACCTGGTGATGGTAACTTTTTGACAGAGGAAACTTTTGAAGGCAGAGAGTTTCGTTGCATTGTCTACCAAGAAAGTCACAGGTTTGCCCCTGGGTTTTGCAATTCATTTTTCAGGGATGTCATTCCAGTTTTTCATCAGGCAGAATGTGGAACTGAGAAGGAATTGTTGACAGTTAACTTAGGTGGGTGTTAGATGACACTGTTAGGATAAGCATAGCAATGAAGCACAGGGTTTGGGAGGGAGGATCTGTATGGTCAAATACCGACAATTGCTAGCAGGAACTGGTTCAGTTGCCTGAAAGTAGACAGTTTGGGAGTAGGAAATGAAGCTACAGGTGTTGGCAGTAACTGTGATGATCGATGAGAGTGCCAAGGTGGAATTCTCAGGAAGAATGGGCCTGGTTTTCCTTTTTTTTCTTTGAGACATAGGGAGCAGTTTCGTTTCATTTTTAACTCCAGAAAAGCCCTTTCTTTTGCAGTAAGGGACTGTGGGTTTAGACTAATTAATTCCCATTTCCGACTTCCTACGTGTGTGCTCTGTACACTTCAATGATGACATAACAAAGAGTTTGTGTCCCTTAAAGAGAGAGAGACCATTCAGGTGTCTGCCTGGCCATGGCCCTCATGGGGATTTAGGTGTGACTTAGCTAACGAGGATGTGAGACCTCTATTATGCCATTTGTTGATCACCATGGAGCTACAGGTGAGGCCCAGTCAGACACTGTGACTAGTGCTACACAGTCTTGGTGCACAAATGGAGCAGCCTATTGCTTACACTGTGCAGTCTACTCACTCACATGTTCATTCAACAGGCACTCAGATGTTAAATATTCCAACCCCCTTCCCTTAAGTGTGATCCTGACTAACAGGAGTTGATCAGACTCCTTCTTCTGCTTGAGCTGAGAGGACTGAGAGACTAACTGGGGTGCCTCAGGCAATCTTACTGGAATAAGGCAATCAGGCAGGTAGACAAACAGACAGATGGAATCCTCCTCTCATTTGGGTCCAATAGGAGTTGCTTGAGCAGGGATCCAGGAGTGCTCCTCCAGATCTCTGAGGGGACTTGAGAAATCTTGAAGGTATACCTTCCCATCAGGACCTGGAGAGGTCCTTGCTGTCCTTGAGGGCCACAACCCATGAACAAAGAGGGCAGCATGATTGTTTTTTTTTTTTTTTCTGGCAGATATAACAGATGTTACAGAAAACAGAAACACAGAAAGGACACCGTGAATTTGGAAGCAGAATTATTTACATCAACAAGCACTGATTGGGAGCATTCCCAAAATATTGGGTTGTTACCTCTGGTGGTCTAGGGCTTACATGGGAAAAGCAAGAAGTACAAAGGTAGAATGCTTTGTCAATTAGGGATTGCTTTATACAATGTACATCATAGTGACTAGTCATGCATCAAAGTGACCAGGTGTTTATAAGAGATCAGAAGCAGCCAGAACTGGAACAAGAAGCATTACCTGGGCACCTAAGAAACTGAAGCATACTGGCTGGAGGGGCCCATTTTCTGTTACACCTATATTAAATAAGAAACATAATTCAGATAGTTTTTGCCAGAATTATATCAATGATTCTAACTGTAAAAACTTTTCTAAGATAAATCAAGAATGAAAAAGAAATTTTAAATTCCATTGATTTTCTGTTCTCTTCTTAGGGGAAGCTTACTTCTCACCACTACATATAAGACATACAATATTATCTCAAAAATAGTAAAATAGTAAAAGGCAAGAGAGATTGAAGTTGCGTTGTGTTTCATTTTCTGTTCTATTTTCTTGAGCATTACAATTTATATTTCAGTTTGCCACGATAGGTTTCAGTTGTGATTTTCTTTATTAATCTTGATTTAATATAAAATTATTTTTTCAGTATTTTATGCAGAAGTGAGCTGTTATTCATCCATTTACTGTGTCATTTTATGCAGATTAAAATTTGCACTTATAACCACAATTTAATGTGAGATAAAAAACAATTGCTCTTCAATCAGAGTTGAATCAAATACATTTTATTATATAATATTTGAAATTATGTTTAATTTTCTATTAGCTCATTTATATCAAAATGATTGATAATATCATTCATTAGTCCTCAAACTACAAAATAAGAAAATCAAGTAATAAGAAAGTAAGAAAACTCTGATTTGCACATTTTCTTTCAAATGACATACTGTTGCCTTCCTAAAGACTGTGTGATAATGAATGTATGTGTGTACGTATGTGTATATTTGTGTCTATCCACGCATACTTCATTTTTTCTCTTCTTTATTTAGATATGACATTATCCACCTTAAATTCTTCATAAGTCTTGACTTCTAAATTACTGATAATTCTTGCTTTCCTTTTTCAGCAGGCATCTTACTATCTTTGTTAATCTGCTTTTTCTATTTGCCCTATATAAGTTTTTCATAATACAGAATATAGTTTCATCATTATTTTCCTTTCTCTCTAGGCTAGGAAAATTGAAATTTCAGTTTCAGATACATACATGAATTTTGTGATTTTTTATAAATTTCTATAAATATACATCTTTAAAGTCATTATAAGTTTTTATCTTGGCTAAGAACTAGGTCATAAAAAAGCATTTTTTTTAAAAAAATTCTGGATATTGAAAATTTTGTTTTTCATTTCATTTATGACCTTGTATGTGAACCAATAGTATATGACACATTGATTTCACATCAAATCTACATACCTTACTAAATATCTTTTAATATTTCTGTCTTCATCCCTTTATTTCCACTGACTACATTCTGTTTCTGGTCTTGTAAAAGCAAATTTTCCTAGCTCTGCTTTCTTACTGAAGTAATTCCCAAAACATTCTTCCCATATTCTCAAAGTTGGTCATCTTGTCTTCATGAGAACACTTTAATAAATTTAATTTAGTAAATTACACTTACTAAAATAATATACATCTGTATTCCAAACTTCAATATATGCATCAGACATTGCTATAAGAACTGGTACTAATTTTAAAATCAATTCTGATTTTTTTCACAACTCATATATAATGCAAAATGGAAAACACAAATTAAAATACCACATTATTTTTATTTGCTAATATTGACTGTACAACTAACAATTGGTCTAATGACAGAAAAAATAAAGTACGTCTTTAATTGCTGTTTGCCTACCTTGCTGTTTTTAATCAGTTATCATGCATTTATGTATAAAATTATATACTGACTCCTTTTTCAGCATCACAATTAAGATTGATTTCAATCTTCTGTGTTACTTCATTTTCAAGTCTAAATAACCTTCATGAAACAGTTAAATACGTTTCATAACACAACTGATGATTTTAATTTTTTCAGGATTGACAATAAATTCTTGTGATCAATGGAATTTTGGTTTTCTAAACTTTATATATTTGAATGCTTTTATTAAGCTAACACCATTTTACATGCTGTAGAATGCTACAATTTATTTCTAGTAACAGCAATTTGGTATTTATTAACTAGTTTTTATCTTTTTAAACACCTTAGTAAACAATATTTTATTATGTACTTCTGTGAGATCAAATTTGTTAGCATTTATATATGCAGAATTTTTATTGTCTGTCAAAACTAAAATAAAAGTAGTAAATTACGGTTGTTCTTCTTTAAATAAATGTTTAATTCATAATTACACAAATACATTTAACAGTAGTATTTCTAGCATATGGAAATGCATGTAAGTCATACTGTTTCATAATACATAAAGGGTCATTCTAGATACAATTATAACATTTTTTACTTTCTACTATTTTCAAATTATTTTTCTTGTGTGTGACAGCCTTCTAGTGTACATATCAATTTAGTGTTCTACAATAATCAATTGGCAGTTTTGCTTTTAAAAATTTCCAAGATACATTTTGTTTTCAAGTTAGAAATCAATGCTACATTAAGATATTTAAAAACATGATCTCAGTTTTCTGTGTAAAGGTGAGTATTCTTTTTTAATTTTAAAATAAAAAAACAAAAACAGTGATACAGTACTTCAAAAGAACATAATTGCAGATTAACAGTGGTTGGTATATTGTGTGTTGTTATCTTCAAAGTAGCTGCTGAGATTACAAGATATAGAGCCTCTCCTATGGGTCACAGGGGTCCTGGCTTCTTCTAAGAAAGCTTCTTGTATCCCTGTGGTTACAGTAACTGCTCCCTTCCCTGACTCCTTCATGCCTGGAAATAGTGACAACTTCTGGTGTCGCTAATCCTCCAAACACTACATTCTTTTTGTTAACATCTTTGTAAAATGGTACCTTTATGAAACTCCTAAAATTTTCTTATTTCAAGGTACTGGTCTTTTTCCCCCAAATTCTGACCGATTTGGCATCAAACTTACAACAGAGACATCTCAACCTTAGACCAACAACTACTTGTGTTTGCTTTTAGGCAGATTTTGGTTCAGATTCCCTAGTAAATTACTCCTGTAGGCCCTCAAACAAGATTAAGGAATTCAATAAGTTTGGAGGAAGTAGAAGTATAGAGTGGTGCAGCTCCTTTCCTTTCCTAAAATCACCTCCTGCCCACCCCTCACCTCCAGCCACAGTGACCTCTGGGCCTTGCCATTCTTCAACTACACCAGGCACACTCACCTCAGTGCTTCCCATCCCTTTCCCCTCTGCCCACATTCTTCCCCCAACCAGAAGTCCATCTAGCTCACTCCTTTCTAGGTTCAGATCTTTTCCATCAATGTCACCTTTTCAACAAGAACCTTTACTTAAAATCACCCCATATTCCACATCACCTTTCTCTGCTCTGTTTATTTCCATACCACTTGTGGGTTTCCAACATATTCTGTAAGGATTAATTTTACTCATTGATTGCATACATGCACACATGTGAATGCTTTATGAACAATACCATGTGAAATTTTTGTCGTCCTTGCTATTATATCACCAGTAACAAAAAGTAAATTTCCACAGCGATTGTACCAGTTACTCTCCCACCAACAGTGAAGGGTTCCTTTTTCCCACAGGTTCACTATTGGTTGACCTTTTGCTAATAGCCATTTTTTTCTGGGGAGAGATGAAATTTCAATATTGCTTTAATTTACATTTCTCAAATGACCAAAGTTTTTTTTCATATATTTATTTGCTATTTGTATTTATTCATCTTAGAAGTGCATATTTATCTCAGATGCCCATTTTTGGATTGAGTCTTTGAATCTGGGAGGAATTGGAGGTCCCATTCAATCCAGCTATTCTCTTTTTTTTTATCAAAACTGAAAGCATTATACCACAGTGATATGTGTGCACCCATGTTTATAGCAGTATAATATGCAATAGCTAAATCTTGGAAACAACCCACATACTCAGATGAATATTCTTTAGAGTAGTCAAAAGCAGCTATTTTCCAATGTACTCCATTATCTAACAACTGGAAATTTTCCTTTAACATTTATTATAAGGTGCATTAAATTCTTTAAAAATGCATTATTAAAAATCATTATTATTTTAAAAACATACCTATATTGGGATCAATGTTTCTAAATGATTGCAAAGCTTTTATGGAATTGCATGCAATTTATATTAAGTAGGCTAAAGTCCATGTTATCTACTCCATGACATTTGCATTTAGACCTTTAAAATTAAAGCAAAATCCATATAGAATAACCTTCAGTTAGTGTTGGGTTCCTACTTGTGGAATTACCAGCAAACACAAAAATTTGTATGATATAAATGTGAACTGTTTTTCTAAGTCACTTGAACTTCAACATTTGGCGTTCAATTATTATAATTAAATAAGTTAAGACTATAGTTTTTAGAGTTAAATGAAATAAAATAATAAAATCAGATGTTCTAGAGTTAAGCACAATCAGCATATCCTGTTGGAGACTACTGTGAAGGGACTTTGAGCAGGGTTTAAAATTAACTAATTGACTTTCTGTTTATCTGTGAGCCTGTCCAAGGCCTAGGCCCCTTGCCTGGCAATGGGAGCTGATTTATAGTAAGTGAACCTCTATAAATCACTGGTCCTGGCCAAGGCCTGTAGTGGCCAATGAGGTCAGAGATACCTCGAAAGGCAAGATAAGGTCACCGCCGAAGACGCCTGGCTCAGACTCAAGTAAATAGATAGAAACTGCAGCTGCAACCATCACATATCTGCAGCGACTCTTTCCCACCATAAATGCCATCATGGAGATAAGACAGTTCTCCTTAATTGGCACAATTTACTACTTGGAGAAGTCTTTCAAGTGACTCCCAAGGTCCTGCTCATTTCCCGCGCTTTCCTCACTATCCCTTCTCTTTGTCTACTTCGATAATAAATACGGGCAAGGAGAGAGGTCTTTGTCTTAGCCCTCATGACAACTACAGAGTCAAGAGCTCTGCAAGGGGCTTTGATCCTCCTGGAACCCTAAAATCATACCACTTGTCTCATTTATTTAAGCCTTCGCCGTGCACTCGTTTGGGAGATTGGGGATCTAGGCCGGGTCCCCGATAATATCCAAACTCACTCATTTGTCTAAACCAACTGATTTACTTATTTAAATAAAAACTTATAAAAAGAGTCCATATTCATGAATGAATTGACAGAATTTTTCATCCTAAAAAATTAGTGGAAATTTTGTTTAAAAATTTTGCTTACTTTTTTGTTTCTAATTATTGTACTTGTTGCAAATTATTTAGAGATTTTTAAGTTTCTTCTGAATGTCTTTTATTCTGACAATGGTATGATAAACTCCTTTCTTTTTTTTTTTTTTTTTTTTTTTGTGGCATGGGGGATCGAGCTCACAGCCTCAGGCCTGCCTGACAGGTACGTAAGCCGCTGAGCCAAACTCCTGGCCCTGGTTTTTTGAGGCAGGGTCGCACTGTGTAGCTCAGACCGGCCTTGGGCTCGCGTTGTAGCCCAAGCCGGCCTTGAACTCACAACGCTTTGCCTACCTCAGCCTCCGGAGTGCTGGGATTAAAGGAAACTCCTTTCTTAGAGAGAATTTAAGGTTTAAATCAGTTTACTTCTTGTCCAATAAAACATGTTCCAACATACATCTTTGTTTCTAAATCATTGCAGTTTATGCAGTTAACCTCTAAATTTATCTTTGCATAACCATTTGGCATATATCATTTACATAGTAAAATATGTAAAATAAACAACAAACCAGAAACTCATGTATGTCATTTTGTATTTTCTATGTATTTATCAAGGTTATTACTTTTCCTGTGCATTTGATAAATTACTGACAAATTTACCAAGATATTTAATATGTTTGACATTGAATTTTTTTTTAACATCAATATAAAGATTCTTTTCAAATATTTGAAATTTTAGGCCTTTGAAATAATTGCAGGTTTACTGTATTTCAATACAGTAATACTGTACAGAAAAATACTTCTCTGGACCTTTAAAATATATAACTGAAATACAGATTTTGTTTTTCTACTTCATATCAAATAATTATAATCAAACTAGTCACAAGTTAAGGCTTTAAATTATCATTCAGAAGCTGGGCATGGTGACATGTCTGTAATTTGAGCACTCAGGAGGCTGAGGCAAGAGGATTGCCACAAATTTGAGACCAACCCTGGCTACTGGATTTACAATAGTTATTTCTCCTTTCATGAGATGAGATCGAATACTGTGATGGATAAAATGGTAGTAAAAAAATTATCTCTAAATTAATTTCTGAAACATAATATATTCTCAAAGAACAGTAATGTCCTACTTCTCTGAGTCATGCTGAATATTCTCATAAAATGTAGCAACCTGCATTAAGGGTATTTATTATTTGTCTTGATAACATTTAGAATATATATTATTTTAATTCAGTTTTTATAAATTTAGGCTTGTATATACTTAAACATTGATCAATGGTTATGTCAAGTTTATCATGTTTTTATTCTGATAGTTTATATACACAATAATTGTGCAGATATAAGGACCATTTATTGTGGCATTGTGTATGGAACCTAGAATTGTGCACTTGCTAGCCAAGTACACTACATCTACAGATCAAGAATGGGTTATCTTGCTCAATAGTCTCATGAAAATTAACATGACATTGATAGTTATTGAAAAATTCTGTAAATAATAATTTGAAAAATGTTTACAGTTTTTAACATATAAAGTGAGATGAACATTAGACAAATATATTTCCATTTTACATATTAATTAAAAAATGTTTGGAGTACTACAAAAATTAATGGAAAAATATATATCAAGTAAAAATAAAAGATATGAGCAAATCAAGACAAATAAATATTATTCTTTGCTCATTACAGATGTTTCATTTACCAAAATTACATTCACGTCTAAAGGTATGTAAGTTCTGAAATCATAATTTGTATAATCATATCTGAATACTTTCATTATGTAGTTTTCAGGATGAGTACATTTTGTTTTGCTTTGGTTTTTTAAGGAACTAAGGCATCCATGTATCCTTAAAGGAATGCAAGCTAGTTTCTGTTTTCCTCAAATATTGCTTGCTTCTACTTCACTAATTATAAAGCAGTGAATTGAGGTGGCAATCAACTCAGTAAAAAATTATTCTCACACTGTAATTTCACTAGATGTTATGTGGTAATTACCACTGTAGCATCAGCATTAACAGCAAGGATAATTTAGTTCTTTTATTAGCCCTAAATCTGGATGACCTCTGATTTTACCTTCTTCTGCATTGGGAGAATATTTTCATGATTTGACATTTATGCCAAGGTAGAAAGTAAGTCGTTTAACACAGGAAGCAGTTAGATTTCTGCAAAGTAATTTAAACTGGAATTATATTGAATTAAAGCCACAAGTTGATAAATACCATTTGTAAAATATGTAGTTTTAAACAGACATTTAACCTTCAATTTACAAAACATGAAATTATGAAAATTCATTTTAATTTCAGATAAAGGATAGTTACAGTTAAATTCATTTTTATCACTGTAAATCTTACTAATCATTTGCTGCTTAGATGAAAATGCAGTGTACTAAAATACTTTTAGCAAATGTATGAGATGACTCCGAACCAATTTTGAAAGAATTTTCAAAATGCACTAACATACCCAATAAGCAAGTGAAATATTAAGCAGTCTATATTTTAAAGAGAAAAAAGCTAGTTATCTTTGAGCTAAAGATAATCATTAACTGTTTAATTTGTTAGTGAAACAGAGCATTTAGTCAATATTTGTTGATTTTGAACTTGGTTCTCTTTCTTATGTAAATGCATATCAAGTTCTGAAATATTTATTTAACAGACTTTTCTCTAAAATCTTCAAATTTGGAGGGAAAATGCCTTAGAGAATCAAAAACAAAACTATTTTGTTAGAAGTTTACAACTTATGTAGGTTTCATCCCTCTAGATCACATTTTCTACCATTTTGATTTCACTGTCTATGCCTTTGGTGCTGATTAAATGATTTTTCTCTATTTGGCTATCTGTGTTTTTGGCTGTGTCTTAAAGTTTCTTCCAGAATTGCTTAGACAACTTCTTCCTGTATCACAAAGTTTTTAAACTCATCTTTCTCTTCCCTTAGTTCGTGCTTTCCCATAGTGCTGATGACCTCCCTCCATCTTTCCCAGCGTTATTAATATTGTCTATAAAATCATCTGGCTCTATGCGGGAAGTTCTGAAACTCAGTGACACTGACACCTTAGAGTGAGTAATTATTTATTCCTGTGTGTCAGAAGAATGGACAAAACTTCAGTCCTAGCCACTACAGTGCTTGGTAGCATTGCTGACTCAACCCACTAGATGACATCGGCGTCTCCAAGCTTGGTTTTGTAACTGAGAAAGGTTGGGTTGCAGTGCTGGTCCATGAAGCTAAAGATTCAAATGACAGGATAATAAGGAAGAATATCTTTACTGATGAGAAGCCAGCATATTGGAATATGGGCATACTTTTTTTTTCTTTTTTAAAGCCATCTTGTTTAGAAGTTGCAGTTACAGGGTTTTTCTAGGGATTTTTTAAGACATACATACATATTAGGTGGGCAGCAGTGTATGAACAAATTTCAAGTGGCCTGCTTTGCTGACTCATATTCTGCTATTTTCAGAGGGTCACAAGAAGTTCCATGTTCCATAAGTCTTTAGAAAAGTCTGTCAAAAAAATCTTGTGAATCATAATTTTAATTCTTTTTACTCGAAAGAACTGACTTTCTGCTCATTAGGGTATGAAAAGCATCTTTCATCAGAGAACAGAGGAAGATAACTAAAAGGCAAGTATCCCCAACAACAGAAGTTGATCATTGTTCTCAGGAGAGGGAGGATGATGGCAGAAAATCCACCTCTACTAGACAAGATGATTCAATGGATGGATTCACTGAACAGTTGGCTTCAGAATCCATCAGTTGGCTTTGGTCAGAGATGTTGTGTACAGACAAGATAGTGAGAAACTAATAATGTTTTACTCAGCTGTGTTACCTAATCAACTAATAGTGACTAGAGTGTACTGTTTATTTAGGTTTTATTTTGATTACAATTTCATAATTGAAAATATCTCTGGACACCACTAAGAATACCTAGATGCAAAATCATTTGAAAATCTCTGACATCAATAACAGTATTTCTATCTGCAAATTCTTCAGGAAATACTCTTTATCTCACTGCCTACTCATTACCAAGTTGTCTGGTGAGTTATAGGATGCCACACACACACACACACACACACCACTACCACCACCACCAACAACAACAACAACAGCAACAACAGCAGGAATAGCGACAACAACCTCCACTCAAAAGCAGTTTTGTTATTGACAAATAGAAAATGAGTGATAAAATATGCCTACCATTCATTGGAAAACTAGTCTTGCAAGACACTATGAAGATTTTCTGGGTTGATGGAGTCAAAATTGGACTTGTCTTGCTTCCACCATAAATGAGGGGAGCCCAGAAGTAAGTCTACCTCAGAGTTACAGCTCACAGGATAAGTTTGAAAGCAATTTATTTCCAGGAAAGAAAATAAAGCTCTAACTTTCCCACACTCCCTACTAACTCCAAGATTTTACATATACAGAAAATATTCTAGAGAACTACAAGCAACGAAAGTGGACAATTGATCCAAATATTCCAAGAGAACTAAAGTTACTACTAATATTGCCACTAGTCAACCAAGATTTTTTCACTCAATTCAGATACAAATCACAAATCAGAAAGGTGGTCTTTTGACGTGAGCAATTCTCAACATTGAGTATCAATAGTTCTCAGCCATTTGTCTTACAATTCTTTGTGTGATAGTTTTTAGTTTTGCAGCCCTTCACAGCATCTAGTCAATCCCCTACAGATCTTCAATAGCTCAGGATTGTAACTCAAAGAGCAGTATCTTCTCCTGAATTTGTGGAGCTTTCTCTAGATTATTACATGTTATGTTTTGGATCTAAACTGTTCCCCAAAGCTTTCATTCCTTCAGAAGTGACACTGGGAAGGTAACTGGACCATAGTGATGCTAGTCTCATTAGTGGATTAATCCACTGAGGAGTTCATAGCTGAGTGTGCTCTTAGAAGGTGGAGACTGGCTGTAGTTGGGTCACTGGAGCATGACCTGGAAGTCTGTATTTTTTCCCACCACTCTCTTTTTTGTGTTTCAAGGCTGCCATCAAGTGAGTAGCTCTCTTCTGTCATGACCTTCCACCATATTCTTTCTATTTTGGAGCCATCCATTAATGGAGTGAATCCAATAAAACTGTGAACAAAGCAAATCTCTCCACCTTTAAGTTATGGGTATCAAACATTTTTGTCTCAGTGATCAGAAGATGACTAATATTCTGTTGGCCACCACTATCGTGTTTGTGTGTGATCACCAGTCTCTGCTGGTGAACACTGACCTCTGGAACCCCTTAAGGCTAATGAACTCAATATAACTAGCTACTTTTCACCCAACCCACTCAGCCCACTAACTCAGAGTTAAAAGTAAGCAAAAGGACCACTTCATTAAGGATTTATTTGAACCTGTGCTATAGCACAGTTGGATAGTGCAAAAGCGAGTGCCCTCAACAACTGACACAAAGAGCACGGACAACGCTCCTTAGATATGTCAGCAGATAGTCTTACATGCACAATTTTGTACATTGCACAGACTTATTTGGTGACTTTTTTGGAGTAATGACATAGTGGAGCAGGGTCATCTGGCAGTTACAGAGTACAGTCATTAGGAGTCACTGAGGGCAGAAGCATCTGGGAAAAGTTCGTTTCACACTTGCTGAAGCCAAAAGAAGTATCTCTCTGAGCAAATTCTAGGCAACTAGAACAGTAAAATTTTATTTTATTTTTTTCATACAGTATGATTATTTTCAAAATCTGACTTTGGAAATTCTAAATATTACTTAACACACTGCAGATTTAAATTATACTACTCAAGATATGTTAGTTAAAAATCAAAGTGAGTGACTCTATCTAGGTAATAAGTACTAAACATATGAAAAAATTATTCAGGGATTTCTGTAAGAATTATTATATTCCTTTTAATATTCTAATCAGTGTATATTAAGCCAGAAACACTCAACGAATTAAAGTTGCTGGATTATATTAATTGCAATTCCATAAATAAAATACTAAAGATAAGTTACTTAAATGAATTGAGTATTAAAAATTGATTTCTGTTTTCCATTTCTGGCAATTCCATGGATTAGATACACTAAACAAACTTTCCTATAATGACAATAAAATGATGTTTTAATAGCTTACATTTTAAAACATTGAGGTGAATTTTATAAAATTGTGAAATACACACACACCAAAATTAATTTGCAACCATCAATCCTTGGTAATAAGATAGATCCAAAACTAGCTCTTTTCCTGAGTATTTCTTTTTACTCTTTGAAAATGTGAGCTGCTTTTGATACTTTTTGTAGCAACTAAGGCATGTGATGAAGCTATCAAAACAATATCAAAAAAGATGACAAAAATTGACAATGTTATCTCCCATCAGAACAAAGAGTAAATTGAGCTACATGCTAGTCTCAATTTAAACACTGTGTGAAATAATGGTAGCAATAATGATAATAATAATCAGAGCAGTAACCAACCACAGTATACAAAGTTTATTGTCCCTTTTTCTGTGTTCAAGTTCTAAACAGACTTCTCCAGAGCCAGAAATATCATGATGTTTGCTGACAATCTCCCTGATGCCATACATGAGGCAATTCTGTGATGATATTCTTGACAAAATAATGGGACCACATAACAGCTCTGATTTGCCCCAATGGGTCAAATGACCCATTTGAAAGTACCTTTAAGAAAGCACTCTATCACATTTAATGATATCAATATTATGCCATGGACACTGATATTGCTTTATTTTAGCGTGTATAAGTTTAAAACCACACCTGACCCATTGAATTAAGAGAGAAAATGGTCATACAAAGGGCAAAACCTTTCAAAGTATACACTTTTAGGTACTTTGGTTTTATCTTTTTCATTTCTAACTTTCTTACTATCTTTAAAATCTTTCTAGTGATGACTTGACCTTATTTTCTTCTAATATTTATTCTCAAACCTATACTAATTAAATAATTTAGCTAACCCTTGAAATATTTTTCATCTCTATTTTGATTAGTAAGTGTTTTAATTAAGCATTTTAATACTCATTGCAATTTAGTACTTATGAGTTATAAGAAATAGAATATGTATGCTATCAGTGTATTTGTCCAATGCTGATCTTAATTAAAAGAAATACACCCAAATAGGTCAAACTGATGTAGAATTCATATTCTAAATTGTTATTCTTAGTACCACTTTTGTCTTAATATATTACATGCCTAGAAAATGTTCTTTCCATTTACTACCTACCTTTAGGTTCTAGGATATATACGGGTAGATATTCAATGTAACTCACTTGTCCAAACTGGATAAAAATGAAAATACCTGCGTATAGAAACTTATGTGACTACTATAACCGGATGCCTTAAACTAATTGCACAGCTTCATGAAACACAAAAATAGATGTCAGTTTTCCAGGTTATAAAAAACAACTGGAGAGAGTATACCACTCAATGTCAATTATTAAAGGGCTTATATTATAAAAAACAAGTTAATCTGAACAGAAAAGACATTGCTCTTAATTTGCTAGGGATATAGTTCTCTAAATAATTCATTCGATATTCACAATATAACTGCTGAAAATATGACACATATTTGTGTATTCTTCATTATTAAGCATTTCTCCATCATTTTCTGTGTCTAAATATAACAAATAATTGAACAAAACTAATAATATGTAGCTATTACTATTTTTTTCTAATGTAAATATTTCTATATGGTCAATTTCAAAATACCAACATGAAGCTACTTACTTCATGAGCTGGAAAAACAACTTCAATAGTAGTTTTATATAGTAGTTCCACAATTAAAATGCAGTAGTGAATTACCCTTGGTATAGGTGACTTATCAGTTAATAACAATGACCTCATAGGAGAAAGAATAGCCCCTTTCTTAATTATTCAGTGATGTTTTGATTGCTGCTTACCTTTGTTTTTAATATAAAATCTTTAATTATTACTGTATGATACATTAGTCTTATGATCTTATCTTTTGTGTTCAAACCCACTACATCAATAGATAGGAGAGAATTCTGAGAAAGATGATTCGCAATTAGACAAGCAGACACATTAAAAGCATACCACAGTGACTATGAAATTAAGATGATAAATATATATGGCATTCGTTTCTTCTGATCTGAATTGTATATAAAAATATGAAAATCTCCAGTCTTCATCTCTTGATATTCACTGGTGCAAAAGATTAGGCAGCATTAGCCTGAAAGCTTTTAAATTTGTCACAGTGAATATGTTGGCTCATAAACAAATGCGACTATATACATATATCTATACTTGTATAAATAATAACACCAATGGGTTCACATTTAGTTTTATGAAAATGTTTATTTTGTTGAATTTTTACTAGAAAAATAAGATGACCATCCAACACCCATAAACATAAAATGGAAAAACATATTTAGATCATTTTTAAAAACTTTGTTTTAAACTATTTTGTAATACGACGTTAAAAAAATAGACAAATTCAAAGATATAAATTTAGCTTTTTGGTAGTGAGAGTGATTATTAAGGGGGTTAACTGAAGAGAACTTGGGTCCAAGTTGTACATTCTCAAATGTTGCCTGGTAACCAAGTTCCAGGTTCTAAGAATGTGGGAGGTCAGATACAGATTTTTTTTGGTTAGAGGTCCAAATACTATCACTTTTTTATTCCTTCATAACTTTAAATCCAAATTATAATCAAACATCATTTAAAATTCTATAATCATAAAATATTAATTATGAATATTAAAATGATTGGTTAATGTTAGTGTAAAACACATTTTGTTTTTATATACTATACTCTTTAATATATAATATAATATATCCTATTGTAAGTGTTGTCATCATACTAGCACCAGACCAATCTAGTGCTTTGGTTCAATGTAAGGGTGTAGATTTTTGCAGTGAAACCAAGTAACCCAACTCTTATATAACTTAATGTAAAGGTAAGCTATGTATTTCAATAAAAATATGATATGTGTTATGAAATAATCTTGGAAGTATCTGGATAATTAGGAAATCATATGACCACATGAAAATACATTTGAAAATCCAATGAATGTTTACCAATCTGATATATATCTCATTATCAAATTTTACATATTTTATTTTACTTCGTCTTTATATTTTCTAATTATCTTCCATTTTTATGAGTTTGGTGTTTAAAAGTAGACCAATTAGTAATATGAAAGCTTCTAAGAAATTAAGAATATATATTACATATATCATAATTTTGAAAAATGTATATTACACATATTAATTAAGACACTATTAATCATGAATCAAAATTCAAGGGTAATCAAAGGATACAAAGGAATTAAATTTTTGATCAGTATTCAATTAAGAGATTAAGATTAAATCTAGATATCTACATTTAAAAGGGAAAATATTTTTATATGTGCTGGAATCCTACCAACTTGGATGGTCATCTGGGGACATCAATGTATAACAGAGATATTAATTATTATGTTGAATTTGAATTTTAAAAATGTGATATAAGAACTTCCTCTCTGTAAACTATGGAATCATTAACATCATAAGACAGAACATAACACCATCTCATCTGGATTAGATACACGAAGAGAATCAAACTTCAATCTGCGTATCTGTTAATAGAAAACATCAGTGGATAAAGCAGGTCTCAGGTGACATTACACCTTGACAATTATCTATGTGAGTGGTAGGTTGCTAAACAGTGAGTTTGCAAATATTTTTTCCAAGATCTTTAGTTTCCTTTCATTGTGTTATTTCCATGCTGTGCAGAGCATTTTATTTGAAATAGTCTCATTTGATTATTTTTGCTTTTGTTATTTGTATTTTTAGAAAGATATTCATAAGACTACTGCCAAGATGTGTAATACGAAAAAATCCAGACACAGAAAAAAATTATTCCATGATCTCACTTACAGGGAGACTGTGAAACGAAAGAAAAGCAAACTAAAGGACCTAGAAACTGAGAACAGAGAGGTGATTACTAGTGGCAAGGGCATGCTGGTTGAGAGAAATTTGGAGATAGAGGTCAAAAGGTAGAAAGTTTCAGTTATGAGTAAGACAGAAGGGAAATCATGAAGACTGATAGCACTGTATTAAACACTGGAAGTTTTTTAAGGGATGAATTTCAGTTACTTTTTCCACATACACAAGAACTAGGTGAGATGATGGATATGTTAATTTGCTTAACTATAGTTACCATTTCACTAAAGAAGTGTACATCAAAATATGTCTCTCATACACATATACAAAAGACAAATATAGAAAATGAAGAAATATTTTGTGTGAGTAGATTACAGGCATGCCAGGATGCCTGCATATGATGTCTTAAACTTTAGATGTTAATGTAAAAGAACAAATAGAGGAGATACATTTTATTAGACACATATAATAAGATATGCATAATGACTGACATAAAACTCTTACGAAGAGACCAATGATAATTTTAGTTTGAAGTCTGATTATTTCCTCCAACTAAGAAGACATATTGCTGCTATATAAAAAATAAAACCATTTATTTTTCAATGTTGAGGAACAAACTCAAGAACATGTGCATGCTAGGCAAGCACTCTACTACTGAGCCACATTCACAGCTCCAAAGATTTAATTTTATTATATTTTCAAAAAAAAACTAGCTTCAATGTGTGATAATAAGACACAGGGAGACTGATGTACAAATGGGAAGGGAAACAAGAGATGGGAAGGATAAGAAGAGAAAGTGTAAAAAAATTAAGATGCACTATGAATATGTTCCAACTCCCTATTATAAATATGATTATAATTCAGTGTACTGCAAATGTATATTAATAAAAGTAAAACAAAACAAAACTTAAAAAAACACTATTATCAGACTGCCTGGCTTACCTGAAATTTATTTGACACTGTATCTGCTGTTTTTATTAGCAAAGAAAAATTGAAGCTCTAGAGGATAGATTGTGATGATCTCTTGATCATCTCCATCTATGTGTGGTTTTTCTCATCATTTGTCTTGAATGATGTACTTTAATTGGACTCATATAAGTTAGATGTGATGCCAATGACATTAGGTAAATTATTGATGCTTCTTACATTTTTATTACCCTATGGCATTTATAGATGAATTTTAAAAAAGAGTTATCCAACCTAGATCACAATAGTGAGGATGAAGAGTACAAATAAAGGGAGGAAACATTAACCATAGAAAAGTTACACGAACTGAAACCACAGATATCATAAATGCAGACTTTGCTATGCTGTAGTTTGCTGTTATCCCACACAAAGTTACTGTTTTTTTACATATTTCTAGAAGAAATATTGAATAATTATATCCCTTGGAAAAATATAATTATCATCCAGCGAATATAAAAGTGAAAATATGTGTGATAATTTAAGAGTATTCTTAAGAAAAAGTAGAATATGAAATATGCAAGTATATGAAACAGATAAAATTTAAAGTCAGTGAAACAAACGATAATATACTAAAACGGAGCAAAGGTTAGAAGCTGGAAATTGACAGGACAGAAAACATGAATAGCCATTAATATATGAAGAGATTCACAATTTTTCTAACAATGAGAAGAATCAAATTTAAATCATCTCACCACTATTGACAATTATAAATGACCAAAATTGTGCCTAGGATGTGTAATGATAGATACTTTCTTATAAGTATCTATCATTAAGTAGCAGTGTGATTGGTGCAACATGAGAGAAATTACTTGTTTGAATATATATTTTACCAAGACACCAATAACTACATTACAATATGTGCCCTAGAGGCATTCTTGCAGATGTGTGCCAAAGTATTTTTAAACAAATTTCTTAATTGCAGTTTTACTTATAATTCAATTATGAGTAACCACATAAATAGCCATAGAACACAAAACTGATGTATTGATTATGGGATAGCAACACTTTGTGGTTGAAAATGTGAACAAATGCGAACAACATGGACAACATGTACTTACATGAATGACACTAAAATACCATACATTAAGCCGGGCGTGGTGGCGCACGCCTTTAATCCCAGCACTCGGGAGGCTGAGGTAGGAAGAGCGATGTGAGTTCGAGGTCGGCTTGGGCTACAACGCAAGCGCAAGGCTGGTCTGAGCTACACAGTGTGACCCTGTCTCAAAAAAATTAGGGCCGGGAGTTTGTCTCAGTGACTTAAGTGCCTGTCTGACAGGTACGAAGTTGTGAGTTCAATCCCCGGTGCCGCAAAAAATAAATAAATAAAATAAAATAAAATAAAATAAAATAAAATAAAATGCCATACATTTTCAAAACAATTAGCAAAAAGATGCAGTAGATAATTTAAAAACTTGCAAAGCTTTAAGATTTATTCATTTATTCATATAATGAACTGTTGCATGCATGAAGGAAATGTAAAAAATAGACTAAATTTAAATTCGGGAATTAGTAAAGAAGAGTAGCTTATGTGGTATATCTAAGATTATGTGGTTTAAAATACTTTCTTAAACAAATATAGTATAATGCTAAAATCTGATTAAGTTTATATTGGACATAGATATTCTATATTGTATTCACTTTCCTATACATTTGAAATAATTTATAAATATACTTCATATTACATTTGAAAAATATCAAAAACTGTTATTTTTTTGTAAATAATCTGATCCTTATGTATATTTCCCTTCATTTCTTGAGTACCTTCAAGGATCTTTGCTGACTTAACATAAAAGGATTTCTTTAGTCCAAGTAAGTTATGGAGATGAGTCTCAAAAGTTCTAGCATGGGTTGTTTCTTCTGTCTATTATATTCTTCTTCCATGTTTTTTGCTTATGAATCAATTTTTTTATTTTAATATACAATGCTCCAAGTTACCTTTAGTTTGTCAGGTTTTTTTTTATGCTTTGTCAATGATGTTCACATAGGAATAATTTTCATAAACGTGTCTCTAGTTTTTAAATTCTGACTAAGTTGAGCTCCATTATCTCCTATTCTACTCTAAGTGTTAAGTCTCAGACAACCATATAAAACCAAAACATGGACATGAAAGTACACTAAGTGGACAAGACAAAATCTCTTGGGCATTTTAGTGGACTGCTTGTTCTACTAATTTGAAAACTATAGTCGGGTTATGAAAAGCTATTCTCCCCTCAGGGTTATAAATTACAGAAAAAACAGCCACAGCTGATTGATTTCCTTGAGCCACTTCTGTGTATTCTCACAATGTGGGCCCTTTCCTCAGTGGTCCCAAACACAAGATTTTGAGGATTGTGAGTGATGCTGCATGCCATGCTTGTGCCCCATGCTTAAAGTGATTCTTACCTAGAGGCAGAGGAAATTATAGCATATGGAGGCTTCTGTATTCTGGGGCCTAGAACAAGACTAGATAGGACCTTTTATGTCCTCTTGAGACTCTGGATGATACCTCTCAAATAATACATGAATTAATGTATGACCGTATTTTTGAACTACAGTAATTTAATGATTCCAGAAGGCCATTTGCCAGACAGAAGAAGCATACAATACTAGAATGAATTATGTTTGAGCAGAAAGCTATCACCTGCCTAAGTTTCCCAGAAAGATCCCAAAGACAATTCTTTCATTAATATGACAAAGACTGTCATGATAAAGAAAAATATAAGGACTTTTGAAACCATGGTATCATTTATTCTGTTTTATTTGCAAGTTGAAAATGAGTTCCTACCATGAATTAAGTTAGAACAGAAAGACATTTTAGAAATTTTAAAATATTATCATATGAAAAAATAACTCCACTTAGTAAATACCCCAAACACCTGAAATAGATATTTATACTTCTATGCTCACAGAAGTGATATTCACATTAAATAAAAATAAGAGCAGCATATTGTTCAGTGATGTATGAATGTATACAAAGAGTATTGATCAACCTTAAAAAAGAAATTGTGGTTTGCCAAAATAGAGATAAAATTTGACAGCATCATATGAAGTAAAATAAGTCTTTCAGATAAAAGCAAAATACTATATGATTTTACTTACATAAAATACTTAGCCAAATTCATATTGATATAAGGTAGAATGGTGATTGCCAGAAATTGGCAGGAATGGAAAATATATATACATTTTTAATAGATACAGAATAAAAGGACTTTTGGAGGTGGATGGTGGTAGTTACTCCACATTGTAAGTGGATTTAATGCTACTGAACTTTACAAGTAAAACTACTTAAAATGTTAAATCATATGCTTGGCATTTCATTATTATTTTTTAAATAATGATTAAACAAATATTAATTACTAACATAATTAACACATACTTTAAAATAACGTAATTAACCCAATATCATAATTAAGCAAATATTATTTTTCATTGCTTTAGTCTTCCATTTACTAATGCTTACTAGGAATTGGAAGAAAAGCTTGCAAATGAAAACAAACCTGTTTTTCATTGTAAGTTCTTATAGGGACAATGAAATATCAGAAAAAAACCCCACCTCATTTCACTTCCTCATTATTTAATATCTAAAGGAAGTACTCTTACAATTAATCTTAGAATATTGAAAGAATTAGCATAATTCTCCTTGTGTGTTGGATATTTTGATGCTACATACAAAGTTGAAGAGGTTACCACCAAAAAACAAATGCTTCAGGAGTTGTGGCTGCAGATGAGAGGGGTTAAACTGGGATAAAATAAGTAAGCTATAAGAAGTGACTACTGCTTACATTTCTGTATGAGGGAGATGAACTAAACAGTAAACCTTTTTAAACTGATTGTCAACTCGAATTTCTTCTTTATTTTATCTCATATATATTTTGTACAGCACAGCATCATTTATTTTATAAAATGTTTAAAGTATTTATTGAATGAAGTTATTCATAATGAAATAAGAAAAAAATAATATAATGATCTTCATTGTTGATAGACTATGAAACTACAATTAATCAAGAACCAGGTAAAATTAATTGTGTGAACATGCTTTGGAGAACAATTATTGTTCTTTCTCTTTAATGTAATCTCATGTCTTTTAACAGCAGATTATGTCAGAGAATTGTGGGCTAAAAATGGAGTTTTTCATCATGAAATGTCTGTAAGATTTTTTCAATATCTTCATCTTACAGTGTGAAATAAGGTGAATTTAATAATTTGCAGCAAGAATTTTGTAAGCCAATATTTACTTTAATGATATTATCCTTTGTTTTCATTTCTACAGATAAGGATAGCATGTTTCAGTTTAAAGACAGCATTTACAAAAAATCTGTGTTTCTAAAGAATAGTCGCTGTACAGTAAGAAACTCTTTAACACATTTCTCACCAATGCCCCGTACATGTGAACTCATTTTTAGATGACAATGCACCTTCACCTTTCCTGAGGGACTCCTAATACTGTCAAGAAGAATGAGGAACTCTTAACCTCTGAGATCTTTTGGGACCACTGCTCTCTCCTGTTTCATCACAAGTGTTAACTTGTCAGGGGATGCATTGAACCAGAGCCATACCGGGAAAACCTTCTGCAGCCAAAGTGAACCTAAGTAGCTCCTAAACTGGTTTCCAAACTTTGCTGATTGGTAAAGAACTGTGAAATCGGTTGTTATTGCGGTAGTATTGAACCATAATACAATATGGTTTTAAATAGCTTAGTATGGGGGGAAATGGTCTACACTTTCCAGACTGAAGATGAAAAAATTTAAATTACTGCACATTTTAAAAGCCATAGTTTATTTATTATTCACTATAGTAAAATATTTGCATATGGTACATTATTTAATTATCATGATAATCAAGAAGATAAAAAATAATTAAGATTAAAAGAAGATTAAAAGTTACTTCCAAGTTTTCAAGATAATGAATGAGCTAAGATTTAAAGCCAGGAAAGTTAAACAAGATAATCATTATCTTTCTACTCTGAGCATGGCATTCCTCAGTTGCATAGTTTTGGTGATAAATCTAACAGTAATTCAAAAATTCAATTAAACAAAATTAATTAAAACATTACTTAAAATTTTTAATCTTGATGCACTAAATAAGATATAAATAAGAAATCTAATTGCTTCAGTGTGATTCATTTTTTTTTGTCACCTTGGAACTACCTTAATAAAACCGTGTGCCCTCGAGGTTAATTTGGTGCAAAATATTCTTCAGGCGATGGCTAATTTTCCCCATTATTCTGCTACAATTATGGCACTGACAAACACTTAATTTTAGCCAATGAAAATGTTGTAATACTTAAATTATTAGTGGATTAGAACAAATCACGTCATGTGAGCATCATTAATCAAAGGAAAATTTTCCTTTACATTGAGAATGAATTTGAGACATACAAAAGAGCAAAATTGTAAGTAAATACCCAGGAGAGTTAATATTGGGGTTTTGTTTTCCTAGGGGAGAAGCTGTTAATTGTGTGTTTGTGGTTAGATGAGACATCAACTATTATATCAATATATGCTTCACATTTATTTTGGGTGTTGCAAGTTGAGTTTCTGTTACTTTTAAGAGACTCTTGTCTTAGAAGTGAAAGTGCTCAAGTCCCAGATACCTCTTTGAACACAAAATTTTCAGTGATTCAATATGTAGAATACCTGCAATGTAACAACATCTAAGAACCAATGACCTGAAGGTAGAAAGAGTCCAGCAGGCAA
>RJWM01028177.1:0-25845 GCA_004363535.1 Dasyprocta punctata | reverse complement strand
AAAATTATCATGCTGTATTTATTCATCATTAAATGTTAGTTATTGTTATACTTGCCTTTACTATTACTGATTTAATTGTGACAGCAACAAAAAATCTATGTGAAGGGGATGGAAAAGACTATTTTTTTTCTTTAATTTTGTTAGTAGAATATGCATTTAACAAAGGCAGGAAAGCTAAGATGTTTCTGTAAACCAGGAGAAACCTGATTATTTACATGGTCCTTTTGCCTTTACCTGCTTCTTAACTCTCAGAATTAGGGCTTCTTGGTAAGTTTAGGGATTGCAGCATGTATTTACTGAACAAATCTGACTGAATAGGTTTAATTCACTTTGGTATGTCCAGGACCACTAAATTCATTAATGATGGAAAATAAAGTCAGCCCTAACTTTTAAGAGCCAGGCATAACAAGTAGTCTTCACCTTTGAGAGTTAGCCAGCTCCTTCTCTAGATAGACCAGCTTGGCTTGTGCAGCAATTTGAAATAAGTGAAAAGCATAGATTTAGTACTACTATCTATTTATGGGCTTTTTTTCATTCTTAGTACTTACTATGTCTCTCCTCACTCAGTAATTCTACTTTAGATATTGAATCTTCAACCATATTGTTCTTAAGATTCTCACTTATTTTTTATTCATGATCCAGAAAAGAGTCAAAGGCTGCTACTTTGTTTCACTTTAAAGTCTTGTCTTATTCAGACAAGTTCCTCGCTGAAAAAGAAAAAAGGCATCTCTAAGAGAAGCCATTTTCTAAAAAACTGCAGCAGTTAATAGAAGTATTATGATTTTTCAATTGCATTATGTGGAAGATTTCTCATCCTTCCAAATTTCTCAGGTAAGCTTTATTTCCTTTGGGTTAGCAGCTACTCAATGCCCGGTATGGGTGATTTGCTGTGGGGATCGAAAGTTAGATTCAAACGGGCTGAAGTCCTCAAGGAGAAGCAGATTTCTTAAGTGACTTAAGAAACACTTGTTTCACTAAAATTATGTGCAAGGCAGTGACTAGGCACATTAGGGCCTTGGGGGAAAGAAGAAAAAAGAAGATTCAAAATCTAAACCTCACATTCATGTAAACCTAGTTCCCCTACATCCCTGAAAAACATGTTTTTTTCCCCAACAGTGCTGCATGCACGTGTGCATGTGTGGAGGGGCAGTTCTGAAGGGAAGGGTCAGGAAAACCTAGCAAGCCCTGTTCATTATCATGGCACTTCCCAAAGTTGACTCTGTCCTGTGTGTGTGAATCAGAGGAGGCATCTCAGCCCATCCAGACCACAGTGAAAGGTACAGGCTTGTTTGAAAACAGGACATTCTCTTCTCTCACACTGATATAAACAACCAGCATGACTTTCCTTTTAATTTTCAGTTTGTGCTGTCAAGGGCAAGATTGTATCTTTTCAGGAGGAAACAATGGTAACTTCGAGAAAAAAAAATAACCACTTAAAAAATAGCAGCAACAAGAGAGTGGGATGGGAAGGAGATACAAGGGAACACAGGAAGATTACACAGCAATAAAATATAGATTTAGAAGCAATTTTAGCCCAGTCCACCACCTACCAAATTAAATTAAAAGCGTGGCTAAAGTAGCACTCTTGGCATTAACCACCAGACTTGCAGAGCTATGGGATAAAGCTTAGTGTAATTATCAACAGAGCATGGATGCCAAATGGACATCAGGCAGGAAAGGGAATCACAGATGTACTTTCAGCAAGGTGTCTTTGGAGGATTCCTCTGTATAGTACCCAGACATACTCAAATATTCATTTTACAAACAATGTCAGTCATAGAAATGACTCTGATCATTTAGGGGCATAATCTCAGTGGGAGAGAAATAAACTGTTTTTGTACCACTGCAAACTATCCCTTGTTTTATACATATTATGATTTCAAACTTTTCATATGTGTTTAAGGTGTATAACCAAATATATGTACATATATATAGTGTATAACATTATATGATATATGTAGTGAGATAATGACTGTACTGAAATAGTTATCTTTGTGTGTGGTAAGAACAAGTAAAATCTGCTTTCAGCAAATTTCCAGTTTATAATATAATATTATCTATAATATCTTCAGACTAGATCTTAGAGCTCTAGACTTATCTACCCTACTTTGTACCCTGTGACATGTACCTCCCTGTCCCACCCCATTCCCCCACACCTGGTAACTACCATTGTTCTCTTTCTATGTGTTTCACTTCTTTTAGATTTCATGTAAGAGTGAAATTTATGTAACTATTTTATTCCTAATTGGCTATTTTACTTCTTATAATGTCCTCTAGAATCATCCATGTTGCCAAAAACCATCAGTCTCCTTATTTTGAAAAACTGCATAGTATTCCATTGTATATGTGGAATACAAGGATATATTATGTTTGCCTTTATCAATTTGATCTTAGATGAACTACTAAACATTAACCTTTGAATCATGACAATTCTTCAATGAAACAGATTTTCTTTCTTTACAATAATATAAAATCGTGCATTATTTTGTTTTTCTAACCCGCACATCTCTTATCATTTTTGATAGCAAAGATCCTTATTAGTGGATTGTTCACAACCCTAGAGTGAAATACAGTATGTCTAACAGATTATTTGGATGCTTCCACTGAATCTTTTTCTCTCCATTCTTTCCATTCACTCCAAACATCTGCTGAAACAAAAGTAATAGAAAAGAATAAAAGAACAAAAAAGAGAGAAGTTTTAATTTCATGTTGCTTTTAGCCCCAGGTTCTTCTGTTAGCTGAATGTCAACTAGTTATTATAGCAGGAACTTTGCATTTATAAATTTTTGTGCAAAAATCAAAGAAAAAATGATTTTTATTAAGTTGGGTGAAATAGCTTGTGAGGTGTTTTCTAATGGAAATATAGGAAGTTTAACTTCCTTATGAAAATCATCTCAGATATGAAAAGAAGAAAATAATGGGTGAGGGGAACCCAGGACTGTGGTCTCAAATGTAAGATTATAACAGAGGCTGAATTAGTCAGTGCAGTAACAGAAAAGGAACACACCACAGAATGGGGTGGAAGACACATTCTGCAAAAAGATTCTAGTTTATTTCAACAAAAATAAAAATGTTATTTAATGAATGTTTTAGGGAAAGTGGTTATCACACTATAGAAAAATCCATTTAGAATTCCAGTTTCTGCCAAGCTAAATGCATAGCTTTGGGAATTAAAGTAAATGAAGTTAACTATAACAATTACCTAAAAACGCCGGGAGTCTGGCTCAGCAGCCTAAGCACCTGTCTGGCAGGTGTGAGGTTGTGAGTTCGATCCCTGGTGCCACAAAAAAAAAAAAAAAACCCTGAAAATACAGTACATATCCCTCCTTACTAAACAAAGACAGATAGAAGAGGGATAAATTTCACCAAACACCCAAAATATTATAAAGACAAAGAGCATACTGGGGAAATATTTATCAAAAATATGGGTTAAGTTTTTGAATAAAGTCAATGAGGAAAACTTTAAGACCTATTACAGTGTTAAGCCACGATATGAGCCAAGAACTCACAAAATGACTTTTAAAGTATGTGAAATAAACTTTAATGTCATTTAATTTAAAAATGGAGATTAATGACATCAGACTAAATCCAGGGCTAATTTTCCAACAAAAAGATTTCAAACTACAAAAGGCTTCTATTTTTGAAAGACAGCATTTTCAATTACTATAATAAAGATTAAGCAACATTAATAAATTAGCTTTTTATCTCTTATGGTCTCAACATTATCATATATCAGTGGTTCTTAAAGTGCAAGGGCAACAGCATCGCCTGAGAAATTGAAAGAGGGATGAATTCTTGGCCCAAATCAAGACCATCAGATCCACAATCTGCTCTAAGGAAGCACAGCTGGGGTTGGGAGTCACTGTATGAGTCATAAGCAGTAGGGAGTCTGTGGTACTTAACAGTGTGCATCCAGACTCCCTGGCTTTAGGTCAGCCAGCACTTCTTGAGCCAGTTACTCAGGCTCTCCATCTGTCAGTTTCCTCATCTGTAAAATGAGGATGATAATGGCACCTGCTTCAGAAACTTGTTGGTTGCATAACACAAGTTAGTACTTGAAAAGCACATGAAACAATAGTCAGTGTACAATTTAGCTAATTGTTAAATAAAAAGAAAAATAATACCTTTTAATCTAAAAGATCAAAGACCGTGTTAAAAGTGTTTTTTAAAGATAATTTCACTACTGAAAACGACTGTATTTGCATATCTATAGTGAGAATAGGAACATTGGTAAGAAAAATATTACTTTGAAATGATGAGAAACATAGGAAAGAGGAAAAAGACAGAATGTACACAAGTTGCAACTAAAATGTTTTCAAATATTCTGACAACTGAGACTTAATTAATTCAGAGATCTTCTTGGAGATAAACCTGAAGTGTGAATTCTTATGCTCAATCTAAAACACTTCTGGAATATAAAGCATCTCTCTTTAATGGCAAATATGTGCTTATTTACTTTTCTATATTAATGAAATGGCTACAAATAGTAGAAACATGACTTGACTTTATACTTTAATGAAAAAAGTATTCCTTATTAAGTTATAGGTGATCCAAAAATGATTTTTTACTGTTATTAAGATTTACTTTGGTGATTTCAGTCTTCTTAATGATAATCACTCTTCTGTTTTACAATTTAACAGAACAATTTATAAAGAGAGGTACAAGTCTAGCAGTTAATTCAGTGTTGTCTAGACTCTGTCTGACAGTGCTTGCTAAATTCTTCAGTTATTCAGTTGTTAATAGCCAAATGATTTATCATGTAGTTTCAACCATATTAAAAAAAACTATTATATTTTCTCTCTATTTTTACTGCTCTTTCTCAGCACTAACCAACATAATATAGAAGTGAATATACTAACACTTCCCCTAAATTGTGTAGACATATGGTTGCCCAAAACACATCAAAAATATTTTGTGATGCTTCCAAAAAAATCCTTTGAGTCTCTGCCTATGTATCATTTCCCTTCATCCTTTCACTTCTGATTGTAAGTTTCAGGTCAACAGGATAGAAAGGAAATTAGTGCCTTTTGTTTGGGTCAAGTAGAATGGAAGCCACTAAGACTCATGGAAACTAAAGAGATCACTAAAGAGCAAAGTGTCCACCTTGACCTTTCCAGGCTTGTATCAGCAGGGACAGGCACTCTGAGTCATCCTGGAGGTCCAGCCATACAGTGCTGGATCATTCTGGTCATTATGTAACCTGTTAACAAGATGTGTTCTCAGTGACTTCAATCAACTTAAGAGCAGGAAGTAAGACCAACTGTTCTCACAATCAGGGGCAACTGAAAGGGATTCTTTTCCATCTGCAAAAGTATCTAGGGACCTATTCAAGAAGGTTCAGGTCCTGATATTATGGTAAGAAGTCTTTTTACTTCACTGAAAAGGGAAAGGACCTTATCAAGTACCTTCTCACAGCAGTATGGAATTTACCTGTGAGCTGAGCAGTCCCTCAGACCTCCCTCTTACAAAAAAGTCCAGGTATAGTGAGACTCAGATGAGTACACTCTGCCTAGTCCCAGAAAGGGAAGGACAATGGGGCAGTGTCTCTCTGTTGCACAACAAAAAGGGAAAAAACGCAGCTCAGAATTCAAAGTGCTCCTTTAAAATTTACTGTGGGTCTGTTTTGGCCTACACAGATAGGCAGAGCTGTTTTTCAATTACCAGTTTTCTCAGTGCGCTCCTTTTAGTCAGTGTTACCAAGGAGCATCACCTTGCAATGCACTCTGTTCTGAGGTTCCTTTTAAGCCATGGGAATGGAAATGCTGACTGCTAGTTTCTGCCTTCTAAGGTGGCTTAAGATGGGGGAAGAAAGAACCCATTAATAGTTTTGCTTTTAAAACAACAGCCTTGCCAATAACCTCCGGCTGACAGCTGGCAGTTCTGTTTTATCTAGGTCTTCATAAACAAAAAATCAAAGGAAGAAAACTCCAATCTGCAGAAAGCAAAAGGAACTAAGGGATTCCTTAAAGAATGAAAATATGTCTGTCTAGGAATTCTGCATCATTGTGACTTAGCACTACGTATTTATAATGCTTTAGAGGCATTTCAGTGATTATATATGTATGTGTGTGTGTGTGTGTGCACGTATATATACATTTCAGTGACATATAAATTTCTACACATGGATATATATTTTTATATCCATGTAGAAAGACAACTGAAATTATCTTCGTGTTGTGGAAAGTGGGGCAATTTAACTTGTTTGCAAAATCCATGACTGTAAAGTGCACACAAAAAGAGAAATGGGTCTCAGAAAAAAAAAAAAGTCGTACTCTGGCTATATTTGTCTATAAGACAGGTGACATTTTCTCTGGCACAGAAAATGTGAACATTTTACTTTCTTAAATAATTTTAAAAGAAAAGATTATCATGTGACTAAACTTGGTTTTTAATTATTTCCTGCTTACTTGGTATATGGACTTATTTTTTAATGAATTTTCAAAACTGTTAATGCTAATTTGTGCATCATCATGAATTTTCTAAAAAAGTCCTTGCCCATAGATGATCATATCTTGAAGTACAGTGACAAAACTGTAGTCACTTCCTAAACTCATGGGCTGGGACAGTTTTGTGATCACAATCTTGCACTGGCCTTTTGCCTCAAGAATTTGAGAGAATGAGTAGAAATCAATATGTTTTTATATAATACCTGCATCTTTAATGACCACACCTGGAGATGTCTGGCTGGTACTCCTACTGTCATTACACAATACTTAGCATTTTACTGCACTTTTTGTAGTAGGTAGCATAAAGCTTATCACAGTTTTATCGAAACTGATACTTCTATACACTAAAATATATTTCTATTTTGTTCAATTTGTCAATTGATATTCAGTTCTCACTGTCCTTGTTAAAGGAAGAGTCCATTAATTATCTGTTTAATCTATTTTGCTATTAGAGGAATTCACTTCAGTCCTAGAGATTTTGGTTTTTCTAGACATGCTCATTTCCTGGGCCATATAACAGCAATCACTCAGACTGGAAGGGCTTCAAAGCAAATGAACTGAATCAGGGAACTCCATGAGTAATAGAATTCTATAACTAGAGCTCTTTTGTGGATTATAGATCAACTCCAGAGTCTGTGACTCACCAAATGCCATGGAACAATTTAGCCACAGAAAATCAGAAATAATGTTCATCAGTGCCAGATACTCAAAATTTCTTTCCTCTACACTTGGAGAGGTTAGTTACAGAAAAAGTCTTTCTTGATAATGACTCACTTTCTGCTGGGGAATGAAGAGACACCCAGTAGAGGAAAGGGAATTAATTAATATAGTACCATAACCTATAAAATAAAGCTGATTCCATGAAGTATGCTTATTGATGTTTTGTGTTAAGTGAGTAATTTGTGTTGGTGAGTCTTCCTGGTCATTTGGTTTATTAGGGTAGGCAGAGAAAGCACAAGGGCATAACAAATATTTCAGCCAGAAATTTTGAAACAGAGATTTGCCTTTGGTCTAATCAACACTTTAGGAATGTAAACACCTACTAGGAAAGGAGGATCTATTTGTCATCCACACCTCACTGCTAAACACTCTAATTAGATAGCACCTTGTCATTGCCTTAGGCGTTGAAAAACAAAGGCTAGAGAAAGAGAAAGGAATAATTTTCTAAGGGTAAGGCACTTAGAGGCAGAGATACCTTTTGGGGCAGTATCTAGTTGAGAACACTGTAGAAGAACTTGGTATCTCTGAGTGAAACAAACTAGAGAGAAAAGATAAAAAAATGCAGGTGTATTCTCTTCTGACAAGTCTTCTTCCTTTTGGTGTCATTCTCATTCTCTACTTTTGGTGTCGTTGTCATTCTCTACTTTGATTTTAGGAATAAATGCTTGAGAAGCTTCTAGAATTCAACCTTAAGAGATGGTGAGAGTTTAACATTGGAATTTTCATAAATTATTTCTGTGTCTAAATTTTCTGCATATTTCCCTATAAAAGTCGCTTATCCCAGCACTTTATATGTTCAAGATTCAAGTTGATCATTTTTCAAAAATCTGATTAAGATGATCAGACTAACAATAACAATGATACCTACCTGTCCTAAAATAGTACTTATCACAAAAGGCAAACTTTTTGAATTAAAAAATAGAACAGGTACATTTCTAGATGCATCCAAATATCATCAAAGTTCTATTTCTTGATTTGGAACCATAGAACATATTTTAACTTTACAGGGGGAAAAAAAGCAAAAATATTAGAGATGTTCAACCGAACTCTGAATTATCACTTTCTCAGTCATACAGGGTCTCAAAAACAAGTTATGAGAAGGCCAAGGTATGTAAGAAACTCCTGGTTCTAACTTCTAAAGCCAGTTTTGTAACTATGGTTTGAGCCCCAGAATGGGGGGAGAATGGAAAAATGAGACAAAATCTATACAGGTGTGTGTGTGTGTGTGTGTGTGTGTGTGTGTGTGTGTAGAGGAGGTATTTATAGATGAGATTTAGAGTTATCTCATATTTGGAGATGAGATTGAGGGAATTTTCTATGAAATGCACTTCCGTCTATACCAAGACAGTCCCATTCTGAGTCCTGTGCTGTGACCTCCTCTCTGATCCCCTTTCTGCACCTGATTGTGAGTTGCTGAAGTGGACAAGGGCCAGGATCTCCTTCCTCAGTCCCCCTCATTCTTAGTTCTCTCCTGATTCTTGGTGAGTCAATAAGCAGCCAGGTAATGGGTCAAATCCTTTCTCACTGATTGGACTAAACAATACTGGCATGGAAGGAAGGGAGACAAATACGACAGATGCTAATAAGATAATTTGCAGCCACAATAAGTTCCACCAGCAGGATATTCTCTTTCCCAGGTTTGTATGTGTTTCAGGTATTTGGGGTAATCAAAATGACGTGCCATGGAGTACAAATCAACTTTTGGATTTATCAGGTGCATTAATGCTTTCAGATCACTAGGACAGACAGATAGTATTTAGGGTCTGGGACCTACTGTTAAGAGCTTAGGGGAAAACCCTTAGAAGTCTTAACTGTTCTTTGTTTTGTTTTTTATTTTTGTAGATTTAGATTCTTTAAGCCATGATGAAAATACTTTAAGAGAATATGCCTTAGAATCATGCTCCTAATAAGACTAAATGTGAGTGGTCATATAAAAATACTAAATGTAATAACTTACATCTGAGATACAAATCATGTCACTGAATAACACTTGGTGGTGTGTACAGCTGATGAGATTTTCTCTGGCCCACATGGTATAAGATAGCAGTCTTTAATATGTAAATGTAAAAAAGTCATGATGAGCTATTTTAATGAAGTCCTCTTGATGAAGTTTTTCCTATTCTAAAACAACAATGAACAGAACAATTTTCAAAGAAACTTCAAAAAATTATCCAGACTGAACCACATTTTTCTAGGTTTGTAGGTCTCAAAGGTTGTTGATGGAGCAATGGCATCTGCCCATGTTGCTTGCTGAGGTGCTCAGTCTCCCATTGTACCTCCTAAATGACAATGTCAGGGACAAGGCTCCGAGGTTTGCATTAGAACACAATCCTCATGCAATTCTTATCCAAACTGAAGTTCAAACACCAAGGCCTTAGCTCTTTAAAATAGTTAATGGTAATACTAGCAGCTAACATTCAGGACAGCATTGATATTGCATTGCCTGTGTTCAGTAATCAAATAAGATGTGATTCCATTTTTAGAGTGTCATTGATTTTTGGAGTCAGAACAGCCTAGAGTTTTCACCCCTTCCTAGTTGTGTGACCTTGAGAAAGTGTCTCAGCCTATCTGAGCACCAGCTCCCTTAAGCGTCCTTACCTCTATCATGAAGAAATTAATAACACCAACCTCATTGGTCAGTGGAAGGTTAAATGAGCAATACCTACAAAACATACAACCCATTGTCTGATCATAATACTCAATCCATCATACATGCTGTTATTATTACGTTCCATCTTAACAGCTTGATGTGACTGAAACTTTGTTAAAATCATTCAGTTTAAACAAAGTTTCTCTTCTAATTCTTGTACCATGGTCGGTAATGTTCTAGGCAACAACTATTGCCCAATATGCCAAGTAGGGACAAAGTAAGCCTTGACTAATCAACAGACATGCCCATGCATGTCTTTGTGGTGGCCATTCAGTCAGCTCTTAAATTGTTCCTTCTGTGGTATTTTGTTTTGTTTTTATTATGGACCAATCCATCTTTCATTACTAATGATAAATCTAATCCCCATTAGCTGCTTGCTTCTTGTAGTTATTGGTATGTATGCACATTGTGTATCTACCTGATACGGCCAGAATAAATAAATATCACAAAGCCTGAACAGCTGCCCAGTGGCCTAGGGTAGGCAGAGTGCTACTTTGCTTCCTAACAAATAAGACTGCATGACGTGGTGAGAAACTTAGAAGCAGCTCACAACTAAAGACTGAAATAACTGATTATCAGCCTTGTGGGCCAGAAATACTAGCAGTCACTACTGCTTTGATGTTAGGGTATTCCTATGTATACTTATAACATTCTCATCTACAAATATTATGCTATTTTTTGTTTCAGTTTCCAGGGGTACTTTGTAAATTAGGATTCTTAATGATGAGTTGTAAGCAATTTGTGATGTTTCTGTCTCTAAACTTAACTGTTTTTTCATTGAAGTAACTTCAGGATTACCTTTCCAATTCTGGTAGAGGTAAGTCACTAAAAGCACAAATTTCCAAATGAGACCATGATACACAGATCACAGAGCTTGCCAAATTGAGGCATATTCTGGGTCACAGCAGATGCAAAGATGGAAAGCCAGATTTTTTCTTCAAATCAGCACATTCAATCACCAAGAGGAAGTACAGACATTATTTTACACTCTCTCAAATCTGGCTGTCAAGAATCAGTGGAAAAATTCAGGTTTGTCTCCAAGTTTTCCTAAGTATAATTACATTTAGCTGGTTTAGATTAAAGAAGAATAATCTTCAAAGCAAACAGAGGAAATGGAGATACAATTTTACTTAACAATCCAACACTAACAAAAGATCTGTGGAAAATAGATCGGGCAAATGGGATTTGTACAAGAGAGGTTTTTAGAAATAAGCCGAGGAACACATAAAATGTCAGTTTTCATAGTCAGACATTAAGAAAGGATTTTTTTTGTAATTTCCTTTAATTAAATCAAAGCTTGGATAGGACAACTATTTATAAACACTAAGGATAGTAGAGTTTTTGTTCTTTATGAAGAAGAAGACCAAGACAAATGGTTCAATATTAGGAAGCATTTTGTTAGGAGTCACAATTAGTATAGGGCCTTAAAAAGGTCACACAGCTAAGCTAAGGCCCGTGTGCTTGGCAGAAATACAGGCCTCATTGCTGTGCGCTTTGTAAGAGGTTGTGTGTCCTGCTGCTGGTAGACAGAATTTGGCAAGATTCATGAAAACCACTGAGTTTCAAAATGACATAGTTCAGGTATATTAAATTATAAAAGCATTTTTCTGATACCGAAAATGTTTCTAAGCACTGCAGTGATCTTCCACACAGGGTTTGGAGTGAAGCTCTCTATGCATGTAGCTGCTAACACATCTCTCCATTAAAACTCTCCAGGTTGGAATTTTCTCTTTGTTTTTCTTTTTTTAACCTTTGTAAGAAATATGACAACAAAATAATTTACTTAAGTATTATATTATACCTTGCCTACTTAAAAAGGGCTTATACTACCCAATAGGCCCTACCACCACAAAAAAATATAATAACAACTTTCACATTTTTTTCCACCTTCCATTCTCTTCCCTTCCCCTGTATATACTGTGATGTGATGCAGTATTTGCATGAAGGGGTGTGTATTTTGCATCTGTGTTTTTGTAAAGTGTCATTGTCCATACTAATTATACAAATCTAGGCAGTACAAGCAGGTTTTTTCTATAATGGGCAAAGAAATGATCAAAGGGTTGTTTTTTTTGTTTGTTAAACTCATGACATTGTAATGCTGTTTTATTTAAAGGTTCTCAATTTTGGAGATATTAAGTCTGGTTGACTAGGATATCTATAGACCTGTTTTTCTTTTAATTTTCCAAATTAAGAATTTTGATCTTTGTAATGCATATACATCCTCTATGAATTCTTAATATTTTACATGGCTATGACTTTTCTTGTTTATTTCATCATCTTTTTAAATATTAAGTAACATGTTTTATTTCCAAGTTATCCACTAAAAATCTATTGTCTCTCTTAATAGATATTAATTTAATATTTTAATCTAGTTCAGAAGAGATTTGACTTCATATACTTATAGCCAAAAACTGAAAATCTTCAGTAAATATAATGATACTCTACTTGTGGCTTTTCAGTAGACCTCATTAGTTTAAATTTAGTAACATAAGGATATTTCTTTTTTGTTACACTGTCATTTGACTTTAGTAAGTAAGGCCTATTGGAGACTGTAAGTCTTGGAAGACTGCATATTCCATAAGACAACAACAACATTTTTATTCCTCTCTTCTGGAACCTTACTACTGATCCGTTAGAAGAATATTCTCTCCTCCTTTAAACTGGAAAGGGTGTGGACACTTCTTTGACAAGCAGGATGTGTCAGAAATGTTATAGTATGATTTCAGAGGCTAGGTTTTAAGAACAAAAAGGCTTTTGCCTGGTTCTCTTCCTTGGGTCACTGGCATTTGGAACCCAGTATCTATACTGTGTGTATGCCCTGGCCACATGAGAGATCATGTGCAGGTGTCCCAGCTAAACTCTCAACCAAGAGCCACAACTAGCTGCCAGGTGTAGTAAGAGAGCTTTCAGATGAAGTTAGCCCTCACATTCGATCCTTGGCCTGAGGATCCAGGTATTTTAGAGGAGAGAACTTCCAAAACTCCTTATCCACAAAGCCCAGGAGTCAAAATTTTTTGGTACCAAGTTTATAATTTGTCACTAAACCAGCCACAGATCACCAGAACACATGTGACCTTGAAGTAAACGAGTACTCCAACACTACTGTATTTGGCACCTAATGTGCCACCTCTGTTAATAGCTGTATGATTGCTTTTCTCTTCACTTCTGAAACAATTTACATTCTTCCCACTTAATACTTTTCTCTATTTGGTAAACTTAGCTAAATTCTTCCTTACAAAGCTAGCGAAGGTGAAAAAATGTTCTCTGAGGGGCCCTCAGGAACCTCTGCTTCCCTGAGAAGGTCCCGCCTGGAACTCACGCTGCCTGAATCCCTGAATCTATGGCTCAGTGAAGCAGGTGAGGCAATGCATGGAGCAAGTGCGCTGTGACTTTCACATGCACAGTACGAGGTGGTGATGGCTTGGTGGCCAGGAACTTGGAGGACCATGAGGGAGCACCTCATCATCCATGTTCAACTGTTTTCATTGTTTTTATCTTCATGCCTCTACTATTTCATTTTTAACTCAAATACCCATAACTTTCTCTCCATGTCTCCTCCAGGAGACTCGGTGGCCCAGAACTTGGTGCCACTGTCAATCTTACAAACCACCTGGCTACTCCAGTCTCACTGAATCAGAATCAACCAGTGGTAGGACCCAGAGATTGAACTTCAATGAAGGCTCTAAACTAATGCTTGGGCATCAACTCTGATGTCCCAACTCTGGTCTCTCTGCCTCTTTGCTGGTTGACTCATATTATTCAGTAAGACTGATTCATTTTTTCAGAGCAGACCTCTGAAAATATCTCTCCTGTGTCACTTTAAAATGGATTGCTATTACCTTGCTGGGTAGTTTTGTTTTGTTGGGGTTTTTTTGTTTTTTTGTTTTTGTTTTGTTTTGCTTTGATTGATTGATTTATTGATTGATTTTTGCTCTACATTCCAGGACTCAAAACTTTTTATAATCCAACTTCAGCCTACCTTCTAGCCATGTCACCCTTAACCCACATAGAGCTAGTTGTACTATACTGCAGCTGCCTCTGCCAAACTGTACCACAGCCTGACACGTACAAACCCAGAGAGGCTTCTCCATTCCGCTGCCTCTCTGCCCCAGCTTTCTTCAGGCTGGCCCTGCTACTTTGGAGGCCTTGAGCTCCTGCATTCCATCCTGAAATTGTTCTCCCCACTGCTTACTCAGGGCAAGACCTCCCATGATATCATCTTACCTGGAAGTTTTATTTCTATCCTCTCGAAATCTACCTGTAGGAACTGGTCTTAAACATTTTCATAATAGCTCTTAGCTCCATCTCACAATATGAATATTTACATAATATCTAGTCCTGCTCACCCCACAAAAGTGTGTGTGAATGTGTGTGCATGTGTGTGCTCACATACTTTTAAGAGCTAAACTTTAAAAGAAAGATCAAATTTCTAATTTATGGCTATCCTGAACAACTGCAAGTATGACGTTATCTCAGCAGGAAATTCAGAAGAAAATCATGTTATATCATCTTGTGATAATTTATTCTACTAATATCTAGTTTCAAAGGGCTTTTGAAATGTAAATTACTCTCTTGATTCATAAATAATGCACCATAAAATATAATTTAAAGTTGCAGTCACTCTAATAAGATATTTTCAAAACTAATATGTAAGAAATTCTTTTTGGGGGAGAAATAAATGATGATTCATTATTTATATAATGATGAGTAATCCAAAACACAATGATTGTATTTTCTTTTTCATACTATCATGTTACATCAGTTTCTCATCTTCCAGGGTGACCTGGAACTAGTGGCCCTTCTCTCTCAACCTCCCAAGTGCCTGGTATTGCAAACATTTGCCACCACACTCAGCTTAACAAAATATATTTTCATTCACATTTAGTAATTTTACATATTTATAGGTACAGTGTGATAATTCAAGAATGCATATGCATAATAATTAAATCGAGGTAATTAGAATCTCTGTGTCCTTAAACATTTACCATTTCTGCATGTTGGGGAAGTTCAAATACCTCCTCTCTTCTAGTCCTTTGTAAAATATATAATAAATTATTTCTCACTGATGTTCTGTAGAAAACCAGAACTTACTCCCCCTAACTGTATTTTGGTATCCATTATACACCCCGCCATCAGTTTCTTTTTGGCTTTAAATTTTTAATAAATAAAGAAAGGATTTTCCTACTTGTAGATTTTAAAAGAAAAATAAAACTGCTATATTTTATTTTAACAGTTCATCTTTTTAAACTTAAAGTATATCAGATCATTAATAAATAGTTTTAGCATATAAAATATCAATTTCAAACAAACATATTTAAATCCTTGGTCCCCTTGAAATTCTACATGCTAATGTATGAATGTGTGTGCGTGCATGTGTGTGTGTGTATGTCTGTCTGTCTGTCTGTGTTTATTCCTGATAGTTAATTGTGGTGTCAACTTGAATGCCTTAAGAAACACCTAGCAGATTTCTCAATTTGTTTGGATGACTACAGCTTGTAATTCTCAGACTGAAGAGGGAAGACCCACCCTGGTTGTGAGCAGCACCAAGCAATAGGCTTGTGGCTTGGATAGAATTAAAAAGTAAAGTCCTTTTTGCTTCTTTGGAGGAGCTCCTGTCTCTGCCATCACCTTTGGGCATTTGTCTCCTATTCCTTCAGGTTTCCAGGATAGACTCTTCAGTCTTCCAGCACAGGCCCTTCAGCTTTTCAATATAGACTTGCATGATTCTCTGCAGTGAGCTCCAGGCCTTTGGATTTTGACTGGATCTTCTGGCTCTGCAGCGCACAGGCAGCCATTGTGTATTCTTCTTTCCCTTACTCCACAGGAAACGATTGTATGCCTGCTATGTGATATATATATATATATATATATATATATATATATATATATTCCTCTATTGAAATTGTAACTGATACTGTGTGTGTATGGATATTAAGTAATAAGTCAGCTGGCTCCACATCTCAAGTATCCAAGTGCCTCCAATTAATCTCTCCATCTCTTTCCAGTCTGGGCCTATTTTGGGCAACATATTCAACTCCAAGGATAAATTTCTCCAGTTATAGGGGTTGCCAACTCTCTTCCAATTTCTGACAGAATCAGTTTTTCCTCACAAGTCTTCTTTTGCAAGTTCTTTCCTACATGGTGTCTACTATTTAGGTTTGTGAATAAATATGATTTTTTCAAACAATTTTAATTGTTTTAGAAAAATCTTTCTTGAGAATTCAATTTTAACTTATTTCAAGATCTGACATCTTCCTCAGGAGATGTGCTGCTCAAAAACAAGATATGTTTAATCAAATCCTCTCTTACGTAGTTTTGGAAATATTCAGATTTTTCTTCACATAATTGTTCCACATTTGAAACTTGCCACCTGACCAAATACTGACAGTTTTTAAAGTTTTCCACTGATACTATTACAATTTGTAGTCATACTTTTATACTATGACACACTTGCCATACTATTTCTAATTTTGTAATTTTGTATTCTTATCTGATTTCATTGACTGATATGGAACTGAAAACTTAGTGAGAATGTTTCTAAATCTTCTTAAACCTAATCCTTGACCCACATAAACATGCATATATAGATTTCATATAATTTATTTTGTACTTGAATGCGAATACAATTTTCTCCTTTAATTCATTACTAAGATAGTTTATATTAATAATATTCATAAACTGAATTATTTCTACAGTTGTAGAAGAAATTTTATGTGGTGGTATATTTTTAATTTAATTTAATTTTCATTCATTTATTTATTTTGGTGCTGGGAATCAAACTCACGACCTCATGCTTGCCAGGCAGGTGCTGTGCCACTGAGCTATAACCTGCTAGATTCTTTTAATCTGAATCAGAAGGAACAAAAGTAAGGAACAAAAATATCTGTCTTCTTCTTCAATCCCTACTAAATGATGTTCTTTAGGTGGAGACGGGTTTGTACATAAAGCTTCTGTGTATCAACAATGAATTCATATGGCCCCAGTCATGCAACCTTTGGAAAGGGCTGTGTGAGATAATGAAGCTTGTTTTTAGAGAGGTTTGTGCTCTCCTTCAGCTCTGGAGAAGTGTGTGTGGTTCTCTGCATTGTTCATTTGATCTGATCCAAATGTCATTACCATTCAGTAGGTATTCTTTGAGGTTGGCCTATGGCTATTTTCAAGTTTACTAACACTACATCTTTTCCACTATTTTCACATTCTGGGTTGCTGTTTTTCATAAGACTTAGACAAATAAAAGTATTCTTCCTTACAATCTGTTTCTCAAGAGTGTCTGTACTTATCTAGCCAACCTCCTACTTTAGATATTTAGGTTGTTCTGAATTTTCACTGTGACTAATAGCACTGAAAAGAAGGAACATTTAAATAGATCAGGAGTGGAGAAAGTCCAGTTCAATGACACAGAATAATAGCTAGCAGAAGAGTATAAAAACCCTGTAGAATAATGGAAAAGGTACTAAGCAGAGGGTGCTGCTTTTATGGGGTGAGCTGCTCAGGCAGAAAAGAACACAAAAGAAATGAAGACTCATTAGCAACTTCCTCTTTTTTAAAACTTCTTCTTTTCCTCCCCACATCCTGTCTCACACATTTGTTGGTTAATACTTTGAGAGATTAGAACACTTCTTTCATGTGGAAGGTAGTGCTAAGCTAGGGCAAGGGAGCAACCAATATCTACTTCCTTGAATTCTCACTCATTTAAAACTCCAGGATTACCATTAACAATCACAGGAATTGTCACAGATTATTGTTTGGAAAAAAGTCCATTTCTGCCATGTAGAACTTGACTGTTGTAAATTATGATTGATAATAGGGAATAAATGATGGTTTTAGGGTCTGGTGGATGGTCCCTGCGAACGCTAGTCAAGTGCTGTGTTACTGAGCTACACCTCCAGCCCCCTGCAAGTTCTTTAGTCCTGGATTCTTTTTGTATCACTCCTTGCACGGATAGAAACTAGACAGGCAATGAGAAGCCTGACCAAGTAATGATTGACTGGGTTATAGGAGGTCAAGATTAGAGTGAGGTCAAGATTAGACCTGGAGAAGGACAAAGAAACCTCTCAGAGAATCATTAGGGATGGTGCTCATGGGGAGGAAAGAGATTTGTGTTCCATCACCCTTTGTTGGGTGAGTTCTTTTGAAATACAAATGTTTTGGCTTCCTTCTTCACAGTTCTGATAAATGCTACGGAGGAGAAGAAGCACATCTTAACGAAGCTTCCTAGGGAAGTTTCTTCCTTCCCCACTCTGCAACCACAAAAGGTTGTGAGGGCCACTACCCTGAAAAAAGTCACCCAGCTGCGCCCTGGAAGGCACTTGGCACCAGTGGTGTCCTCAGAGACAGGCACGTGCATCACTCAGTAGAGGCAAAGCAAGCAAGGAGAGCCTCAGCCACAAGGCTGTAAAAGAAGACATAGGAAATCACATATTTTCAAATACATGTATTTCAAGTCTTCCTTTTAGGAGACAACATGGGCATTTTTTGCCATTTCATGGAATTATATATGAAAAATATAGTAAAAAATTATATCGACAGATACGGTTATCTGGGAAAGTTGCTACTATACTAATCTCAGAAAATCATCTTTTACCAGGAAGTTTAATATACTCTCATTTATTTTAAGGTCTGATCTTTTATCTCTCTTAACCAAAAACCCACAAGCCTTCTGTGTGTTCAGAAACTGTTACTCTTCTTTTTTAAAAAAAAATCCCTCTATTTTTCCCTAGAACCAGGTGCAAAATAATAGTCATACCATTGACATTATGGGCCTAGCTTTCCTAGCTTGTCTGTCTCTCGTTACTAATATGTATTCTTTCCCCCAGCTAACTTGAACAATAAAATGTCTCCTGATTTACTTTCAGGTTTTTAATCTCCACCACAGTGCTTATGCTACTCTCTAGATGTGGAATATGCCATACAATGGACAATTACGTTCACTCACCCTTTCAAATGCATTTCCCATCATCCTAACTTATTCATGAAGAATATCATGTTTATCAATTTAATAATGCCCTCCTCACCCACATACATAGATCTAAAAACCAAGTAATTTGTTAATGCCTTTCTTTATGATCATACAACATATCATACCTTATATAATCAGCCCTTCATCTCTGCAGATTCAATCAACCATGAATTAAAAATATTACATCATTACTGATGTGTTCCATGTAACTGAAGTGTATGATGGTTGGGTCTGTACCAAACATGCACAGGATTTTTCTTGTCATTACTGCTTAAACAATGCTCTATAACAAGTATTAACTTAGCATTTACATTGTATTAAGGTTTTATAAATAATCTAGAGATAATCTAAAGTATATGGGAAATGTAGTCAGACATTGGGGCATGTCTTTAATTTCAGCACTTTGGAAGCCTAGGGCAAGAGGATAGCAAATTTGAGTTCCACCTAGGCAATTTAATGAGGTTTTGCCTCAAAATTTAACAAAATAGATTGGAGATGTAGTTCAATATGATAACCTTGGGATCAGTTCCAAGTATCTTAGAACAAAAAAAGATATGAAAGGATATGAATAGATCACATACAAATACTGTAGCACTTTATTAAGAGACCAGAGGATCTGCAGACTACTGTATGTTCAGGGGTTCCTAGAACCAATCCTCTAAAAGTATTGAGGGATTGTTACATAATTTTTAAAATTTATTCTATGTTTATTATAAAACCATTAGCTTATTATCATTGAACCTCTCCACCTTCTTACTGATTTCTCTTTACCAATTCTTTAGATCAGGAAAACATTATTATTATTATTGTTATTTTACTCCATTCTGTTCAATTCCTATTTACTTGCATTTTGAACGAGTTGAAGTGGCTGAATAGAGGAATCATTATTTGGAGCACAAAGTTCAGCAAAGAGCTGAAAGTCTCTATAGGAAATTTGCTGGTTATGCTATTTTATGTGGAAAATGAATCACTGGAAAACCACAGTCATCAAATTGGGAGAAGTATTTGAAACTGTATCAAAGAGTAAATGAAGGAAATGGAATTATTGCCCATATAAAAGAAGTGCCAGTGAAACCAGTGTCACTTCTTTTGCAGGTGTGGTCAGGCAAGGTTTGAATGGTCTAGTGGAATAAAACAAGGACAGAGCAATACAGTTCCAGAGAGATGGATTTCTGTTCAGTACACATGAATTTATGGACTCTTTGGTCTTCCCAAAGATCGACAGACATGAAGGTCTGATGTTAGGCTACACGAACTTTAAAATGCTCTTAAACTTGATATCCAGTATAGATTTCAATATGGAATCTTCAGAGAACTTCTTTGTGTTTGATGCATGCAAAATTCAACTTATAGTACATGGAATTAATTCTTTTAAATTACAGAATTTTGATCAGACTTACTGTAAAATATTTACTATAAAAGAGCTCACCGAAATGCCTTTCTTGATGTCATGTCTGCCTCCAGCTAACACCAATGCTCTTCTCTTTTATACTAAAAAGCTGTTCCAAGAAATCTCTAATACATCCATCTCTACTCCTTTATTTCCTAGTCTCTCTTCATCTACAATCAGACCTTCATCCTCACTATTCCAATGAAAACTCTTAACAGCACCACAGCTTTATCTTGCTCAACTTCAAGATTAACTTTTGCTTCACATCTTACCTGACTTCTCAGCACACGGACATTGCAAATTTCACCTCATTCTTTATACTCCATTCATGTAGATCCCAAGTCCTCTCCTTCTCCATTTGTCTTTCTCACCATATTGCTGCTTCTACTCTATCTCCATTGTCATCTCTTCTTTTTGCTGAACTATAAATGCTGAGGAAGGACAAGTGCACAGCGATTACTGCCTTCTCTACTGACAACCAGGTCACTGTGCCATCTCCTTCCTCCTTAATCACAGACATGCCCTCAGCCTGAATTCTAGCCTATTCAATAAAACTGATTTCTCAATATCTTCATAGATGCCTCTTAACATCTCAAAGGGAGCATTTTTAAATCCTAACCCTTGTCTCTCTTATTCATTAAGCTCCGTATGTATTGGCCAAATTGGTTTCACAGGTGTACACGAGTTGTTTCCCTGGCCTGGAGTGCCTTCTCCAGTTTTGAAATTCCATCCCTTTCTTTCAGATCTCTGGTTAAATGTCATCTCTTAATCAAGTCTTTGAAGGCCATTCCATCTCAAGTAGCACTGTAGAAGTTTATTAAACAGTTGGTGACTGAATAAATGAACAATCTATGTTGTTTTCTCTCTTTTTGAAATTGTAATTCCTAAAAATGTTGCCACTAATTATTCCAAACTGCCTTGCCAGAGATTATATATGCCTCCCCAAATTTGGAAACACTGGAACAGAAATCTGTCAACAGAGCTGCTACAGGGAAAATGTAACTGGCTGTAATTTGGCCATAGTGGGGATTCTGGAAATTTTGTAAAGGGAATGGATATCACAGCAGCACATAACCAGGGATCAAGCGCTCACAAAGCACTAAACCTCAAGAACACAGTTGTCTCACCTAAAACATGCAGCTGTTGGGGCCATGTTCTCTACAGCCTGTGCAACTCTGAAGCCCTATGCATTATGCCTCAAATAGCCTACAGCCCCATTAACTAATTGGGGCTCTGTCTTTACATTTACTCATACATAGGAATGAGTGGAGCCATCGAGCACATTCCTGAATCAGAGGTATTTAGGTAGAGGACGGAGGGTGGAGACTGACCCAGCAGGCTTCTTTCCTGTGCCTTGATCTTCTGTCTTCCAACAGTACGCCTGGCCCAATGGACAATCTTGAAAAACATGCTCCCTTCTGACCTACGTTTCTCATTAGAGCTTCCTCAGAGAAGAAAAATGATTGGCATATACCTAAAGGGCCATTTCGCACAATAGGGCATTTTAAAATTTATTTTATCATTTTAAAAATGGCATGGCTACAATTTTAATTTAAGTTGACTTTTATTTTTCTTATCTCTTTAAGCCTTTCACTACACACAATGGCCGAAAGTGTTAACTGTCTAGTAAACTTCAAGGTGTTATATATAAGCCAAGTGAAAGGAAGATACAGAAAGCGCAGTTTTGCAGGACTGTTTTACTACATCACATAAACTTTGTGCTAAAAAACAACTACTTAAAAGCATTGAATTGAAGAGCTGGGCATGGTAACACACACCTGTCATCCCAGCACGCAGATGGCCGAGACAGGAGGATCTCTGTTGAACGAGGCCAAACTTGAACTACATACTGAAACCTTGTCTTAAAAAGTCAAAAAAATTAAAAATTAAAATATTTAATTGAAATAAATCTATTACCTACCCTTCCTGAAAAAATTTACAGTCCTAGGTAAATTTAGCATTATACACTCTAACTTACTGAAGTCCTTGGTTTATCTCATAAAGGACTGGTTCTTTCTGCAGATCAGATAATGGCAGAAGCACAAATTGCTCATCCTTCGGATCAGAAACATGAGCACTTCCATGTGTCTGGGGAAAATGTGGGCATCAAACAGGTAGATAAAATAAAAATCAATAAAACCACTTACCATCTTTACAAATCATAGGCATTTCTTTAATGACATGGGAGACTTTTGCCACATTGAATGTGAAATGGTGGATTCCATTCACAGTCACAATCAGAGAAGGTCTAGATATTTTACTAAACCAACAGACATCTCAGTTTTAGCAACATGATATTTTCCTGTTAAGCGTACTTAAGAAAAATCTTAGTATGCATTTTATAGTGACTAACACTCTCTCAAGCACTTGTCCTTTGCCTCAAACTTTCTACTGTAGGAAAGTATTACTTTCTACGTTAGCAAACACAGGATAAATATTTGTTGAATTGGATTCAGCTCAGACTGAGTGGCATAAACTCCAGAGATCCTACCAACATATCTAATTATAGAATACATGGCTAATGAGATACACGTAAAGAGTCCTTTCTTTTGTTTTACATTACAAATAGACTCCTAAGAAAGAACCTCAAAGTACATGCTTAAATATTCAATGTCACATTGTAGTCAAATGGAAAATTTCTTTTCCTCTTAAAAAACCTCCCACTTTTTTCCTCTACAGCAACGATGGTATTGAATGCCATTTGCTTTTATATGATCATGATTCATATGTATATAAATTTTTCTACGTATTTTTGAGACTGGGCATTGATCCATGAACTGTACCTGCTTTAGTAGCAAAATCACAACATTGATGAGGCGGTGATAAATGAACTTCCCTTTTATTGCACTTAAACAAAGTAAGAGAAAGAAAATATTTCATGGGGCTTAGGAAGGAAAAAGCTCAGGGTGGCATATTCAGACTCAGGAACTGAGTACACACATTAAAATTTTAAACCGATTCTTCTTTAATTTAATTAAATCACATTTCTCAGTTTTCCATAGACTCAGTGGTGTCTTAGATATCTCTATCATAATAAGTATGGTTTTATTTTCAGGATTTTCAAAATAATTTCAAGTGAGCAAAGTCTAGTCTTAATTTGCAAGGTTAAAAGATAGTGTCCCATTTCCAGAGCACAACACAAAGGGACAATGTAGCAATCACTCATCACCAATGACAGCTATGACAACCTCTGAGAGTCTGGATAAGTCTGTTATTATGCAGAAAGAAAATCAGGTAGGCTCAGCATCAGTAACTTATAAATATACATTCAATATCTGTTCTATAAGTGACAGATAATGCAATGACCAACAAGAATATTTTATGACATAATTGATAGTGTCATTTTTCATCTATCTGTTCTTCCATGCTAGTCCAGATGTTTTGCTGTTCTTCATCCATGTCACAGAGAGAAACAGAAAAATAGCAAATATAAGTGATGTCATTCTCTTTTGTAAGAGGTCAGAGGCTTCTTCTGAGTGTTCCATAATAATCAAATCATAAAGTGAAAACAAACATCTGGATTTAATTGTCACCTTTCATAGGAGATAAATAAAAAAAAAACAGTACGAGCAAATTTACTAGGGTTTTAAATGTTTTCAATAATAAAAATTCACAGAAGAGGAAAATTATCATTCTAAATTGATTTAAAGCATTAAATGTAAGTCCTTGTGAGTTTCTCAAATTGCCACAGATTGTGTAGTGGAGAATTTACTGGCTAATAGTGGGTATTTAAGGCTGCCAAGGAAAATATCACTGTAGGCTGCTGTAATAAACTTTGGAATACAGAGGAAGAACGCTTTTATGCAGTCCTCTGTGGATCTTCTTATCTGATGGGATTAGGTTATCTCCTGCCCACAGGGCTTTCCAGAACTCCTCCCACTTCCCTCCCTTGCAATGCTGAGCAATCCAACATCAGCGAGGTTATCAGATCAAAGAACTAAAAATATCTTTGGTTCCCAAAGGAATAAGACAAAAGAATAGTGACAATTCTTGGAATTAGTGCTCTGGATAATGTTCTATCTACTACGGCCAGATACTGCATATGGGTGTTTTGTTCTTAATCTTCAGTAAAAGTAAATAAGCTATAAATAAATTGCATGAGGTTTGTCAATTCCTTTGGTAAGAATCCCCAAACTGCTAATTACGAAATGAATCATTTATATAACTAAATTTCTACTGCCTATTGATGGTAAGAATTAAAACCCACTAGCCAGATTCATTTGAGTCAAATGTATTCTAGGATACTGTTTATATTTACATTGCTTTATATTCTATTATATACTTATTCCATGAGAGCAATGACAAGTATTAAATCATTGACATGTTCTATAGCACAGCAGGTCAAATAGGATGCTATAAGTCCACAGATGAATATTAAATACATGCAATGATATTCAGTGGTTGAAAAACTCAAGATAAACTAATTGAACACACAGAACTACTTAACTGTACCACGTGGGTTGAGCTAAAAAATAATGGGACCTGAAGAGATTCAATATACTGTTTCAAATATCTCTTTTAGTGTCAACAAAAGCCAGCAGACATCATTACTATTAGTCAGTACTGACCACTTCATTAAATGTAATAGCAGTTGATATGGCCTTAAACCAATTCAAGAAGAGGATAACTCTCATGTGGCAAAAATCTTAGAAGAGATGACAAAACAAGGCAACAGATGGTGAAAGATTACAAGGAGTAGGTGCCACCAACCAGGTGAGAATGAACTGTGGGTCCAGACTAATGTCCTCTCTGCATAAATTTCTCCTACACACAGAGGCCTCAAATGTACCACACAGACAAGAATGCTTGTTCAAATGGCCAGTAAATAGTGGTAAGTATGTTTTTTAAAGCTTCCTATAAAAAAGTAAACACAAATCTATTTTTTAGAGTCTTCTCTTTTATGTTATGTGGAAAACTAAATGCAAAATTTTATGAGTAGTCATAAGTGAGTAGAAACTATGGTAACTCTGCACCCTCATAGAAATGTTCGCTTGCTGGCAAATAATACAAAACAGAAATGAATGGATCTACTTAAAATCCGAACCTGTATGTTTCTTGTGTGTAATAACAATATTTTAGCTCCACCTTCTGCATTTAGGTCCCTCTTTTTACTTGACTTTGGCTCAGGTAGTCTCAGTTTCCCTTGATGTTCCAAGAAATTAAAAGATGAGAAGGAACTGAGTGGCTGGGGGAAATTTTTCTTCTAGACAACTCTTTATTTCATAAAGAATAGAAAAGGAAAGAAAAGAAAAGATATCTTCTGAAGAGCTCTTAGCAATTCAGAATATGAATTTATTCACTGTGAAATTAAAATCCTTCATTGAAATATACCTATGGTACAAATGTTACAATAAAGAACTAAATGCCCAGTGTGAACAAATAGTTCCATGTTTTCTTGATAGATGCAATTATTCTTCTCATGCATCTATAGTGTCATAAAGTTGAAAGCTTGAAAGTCAGGTAATTTGGGAAAATCTTTCAAATCTAAGCAAAGAAAAAAGTGAACTTGGGAATGAGAAGGACACTGTTATTCTGTGGTTGTTTGAAGTGAGGAAGTCCAAATTATCCAAGAGAGCACAGTGTGTATGCTAATGATGCCCACCATGGCAGAGCACAGCCATTCATATCAAAGGCAGAAACATCCAGGTGTGGAGGTACATGCCTATAAATCCCAGCACTC
>RJWM01028176.1:0-25920 GCA_004363535.1 Dasyprocta punctata | reverse complement strand
TGACATGTGTACATTATTAAATGTGTACAGACTACTTCTAGGTGGAGTTCTAGCTTTGGAGGAGATAAGATGGTGCTACACCTGGAGAAGAGGCACAATGGTAGAGAACAGTACACATTGTTAGGGGAGAGAAAATATAGATTAGAATGTCCTTTACTTTGAGGCAAATGAAAAGTATTGAAGATCTTTAATCAGGGATTGAGTTTCTAATGAAGCAATTTCCTTAGAGATTTCTGAGAATAATAGGAATAGTGTCCCTAGCTTCATAAACAATCTGTAAAGAAACATCGATAACTAACAGATACTTCCGAATACATTTGTCATGACCAATACTGTTGTAGTCTCTATAGACGGGGAAGGAAATATCTCACATTTTTACAGACAAATCTAGTAAGACAGAGGTTTTTAAAACTCAGCTTTATTGACTATGTCATCTAGCTAATTGTTTTTCTTGAGGCACTTTCCCATTCACTTTAAGATGCTAAAAGGCATACATAGCTTCAATCCATACACTTAAGACATCATATGACAGTGATAGATGCATAACCGCGTTTACAGCAGCACAATTCATAATAGCTGAATCATGAAAGGGACCTATTTGTCCATCCAGCAGATGAATGGATAAAGAAAATGTTGTACACAATATAATATTACTGTGCTATAAAGAAGGGTAAATTCAAGTCATTTGTAGGAACATGGTGCATCTTCAATCCATAACATTATACAAAATAAATCACAGAAAAGTTTAAATATTGTATGCTTTCTCTTTAATGAAAAACTCAAAGTATAAAGAAATCAAAAAACAAAGGAAAAGATAGAGAGTAAGAAATGGCAAGATAAATTTTTGGGAGATGGGGAGGAGGCTAAGATACTGGAAAGAAGAGAAAGGAAAGGGATGTAAAAGTGTGTAATGTAAATGGGCAAAACACCTACACTAAATGCTTTCAGTATATAATACAAGATTTAACTAATAAATAATGAAAAAAAACTAACAACAACCCTTTGCTCTACAGCAGTGATATCCAAAATAATCCATAGGTGTTGCTCAAATTTCTCACACTTGAAAAACATCATGTTACAGAAAGTAAGAAAAGTGTGATTTAAAAAAAAAAGGCACAAACTGGAGGACTTAATGTTACACCCAGATTTGGGACCTGAATAGGATGTTCCTCACCTGGTTTGTCACAAAACTGATGTACACATTCAGAGCACAGCTACCTGAAAGAACCCTATCCAATTGCCCTTTCAGTATTTAACCTTCACCAGTACTTACTCTGATTTTTTGTTTGTTTGTTTGTTTGCCTGGTTGTCTTTTTTTTTTTTTTTTCATATTGTCTCATACTTTTTGAAAACCTATTCTGAGCTCTGTAGTAGGGGAAGCAAACATAGATGCAAAAATACAACCAACAACAAAAAGGTATTGGAAATTAAAACTTTTACTTCATTTTAGTCTGATCTAAAATGGTAATTTGTACCTTTTATGAAGAAAGAGAATAAGAAGAGAGAGTCAATCTACATGTAGAATAAAATCACTTAGTGATATTATATATAAAAATGTGTACATGTTTCATCCTTAGCTTTTATAAACTATGTTTTTTGAGTAATTCTACGTGTTTTTTTTTCCAACAAAGGATACACGTCAATATTTTCAAATTATCAGTGTTAACTTTGAGTTGGTTGAGGTAACCTAACCAGCTACCATTGTGTTTTGGTATTAGAGGATCCATTTCAAGTCACTAAAATGAAAAAAAGAAAAAAGAAAAAAGAAAAAAACAAGAGGAAGGAGAAGAAAGAAGAGAAGGCAAAAACAAAAAGAAAAGAAAAAGGAAAGAAAAAGAGCTCTTGGATCACTTTACCACAGGAAGTCATATTCATGATGCAGTTCAGTCTATTTCTCATGCATTGTTCTGTCATTAATATTTCTTCTAGTTCCTTTTAATGTAGGAGTTACTACAATTTTATTAATGATGCTTTTTAAGTGTTTTTAACATAATAATGATTTAGATAATTCAAAACGTTATGGTTGAAAACTACAAATGCCACATATATAATTCAACACTAGCATAATTAATTTTCAGAGAAAATAAGTGTAGAAAAAAATTGTGACTTTTTTTGTTTGTTTGTTTTGGTACTGGGAATGGAACTCAGGACTTCACGTTTGCCAGGCAGGTGCTGTGCTCCTGAGCTGTATCCCAGGCCCCAAAATTGTGTCTTTTAAAACATATTTGAAGCAGTATCTTACTGGCCTCTGACATTACCTTCCTAGCATTTGGCGATGCTTAGCAATTCACAAAATACTCCTTGTGAGGCGGTGCGTAGTGCACAATCTCAGCACTCTGAGGTGCGAGGATCACGAGTTCGAGTCCAGTCTGTGAAACATAGAGACTTTGTGAGACTCTGTCTCAAAGTAAAAAGTAAACAAGTAAACAGTGGCTGAGGATGTTAAGTCAGTGTGAGAACCCTGGCTTCAATCACCAGCACTGAAAAAAAATTCATTGTATGTATACTAAAAGACAATAAAATCCCTTTAGTTAATGATTATACTTCCTACACTAAAGAATAAAAATAGATGGAGTACTGTGGAACCTGTTCATATTTAATGTCCTTATCACACTATTTAGTATAATTTGATAAGTTTAGACATCATTAAAGCACTGTGAAAGCCTGCTTCTTTTATCTTAATCTAAAGATACAAAGGGTTATTCTTTTGTTTAATTTGTTGAGTAAGACACAAACAAGCTGTATGATATGCATGCTCCTACTCTCCAAGATGAATACAAACTTCATGTACTTCAAACATGTACTAACGAAATAAATGAAATAAAATGGAAAATTATGTAAGAGATAATTAGTAAAATTTAAAATCAGCAAATGTAAGTGCATTTCAATAAAACTTACTTTATCATACACAAATGAAACAGTTTAACAGATTACTTAATGGAGACAATTATAACAAATCTAGGCTGAACTTTTAAGAATGCCTACATTGATCTACTGCTCTGAAAAATAAAATTCTTCTCATAGTAATCAAATTTCATTTGTCTGTGGAAGCAGCATATGTATGTTCTCTGCCAAGCAGTCCACAGTGCAAAAGAATATTTCTTTACATCCTTACGTTACTTACTAATATTGGAAAATCATAAATATTTAAAAATCTAACAAGGAAGCATATTTATATAAAAGGTTTTAGATAACATCTGTTTAATTTTCTCATCTAAAAATAATGTATGTGACTATATTTTCCAAGACAAAAATAAAAGAAAAAAGTTTAAAATATGTTTTTATGACCATTTTTTACAACTCATTTGAATGGTTGCAATAACTTTCACAGTAAGGGATGACTTCCTTCTGGCCACCCTTTATTCTTCATAATTTAGTTTAACTTTGTTTTTATTTCTTCCATCCTCAGTGGAAATAACAAACAGCTGGTGACCTCCATCAGTTCAATTTTAACTACATCAACTCAAACTGCTAAAAAGTGAAAACTCAATGAAAGAACTATTATTTGTTTTGTGGTGCTTAATTGCCAGTTTGCCTTTTCTCGCAGCATAAACAAACGGAAGTTATGTGACTGAATTCAGTGACGGGATTCCTTTTATTTTGTTATTTAACTGTTGACAACAATTCTGGACTTCATTTTGGGAGGTTAAATCATTAAAATTTCCTTAAACTTATCTGCATTGAAATCTTGCTTTTCAGACTTCTGACTTCTGTGAATCCCTTCCAAATTAAAAGAAAAGAAAAAAATCTTTTTACTTAAAAATGTATTTGTTCATCAAAAAAAATTTAATGACTATGATGAGCCAGGTATTCAGAGTTCATAGAATAAATTTCTAAACTAATGTAAGTCATGCTTTTTGGTCTTGAAATGTGGAAAACATAATAACATGCAATAGCAATTTACTAAACATTAACTGGGTGCTATTGTTGTTTTTAGCATGGGACCTCTACTAACTAATTTGTTTTTCACAGCATTACTTTCATTTCCAAGTAGGTGCCCAAGACAGACAATAAGCAAATACAATAATTGCATATTGAAAGATATATATTAAAAAATGGGTGAGGTTGCTCCTAGATTGACTGACCTAAGAAACCCTCACTTCAAAGGTGAGGATTGCAATAGACCATGAAGAGTATCCCAGCACTGCACAAAGTTTCCCACTGGTGAGAGAGTGAGCGAAGGTCTGTGCAGTTGGTCCTGTAGAGAAAGGTGACTGATGACCTGGCCGGTGCAAACAGGGTCAGGTGATAAAGGGGGTTCAAACATTAAAAGCCATTGAATGCCACAGCAGCAAGATAGCAGAGCGAATCTTCTTTCTCTCTGCTTCCAGGAGCAACAATGTGCCCACTCCTGAAAGCATGAACAAAAACAACCCTGAAGGAGCCCAGCAGTCCACTTAAGAGATGATGCAGACACACTACAAGAAAAAAGTCAGTCATTAATACACGCAAAAGGTGAGAATGTCAGTTTGGTATCAGGAATGAGATGAAGTATACGTATACAATACTTAAAATATGCATGTATATACTTAAATATATGATATATTATACATGTTGTATTTATTATTGTTGTTGTGTGTGTGTGTGTGTGTGTGTGTGTGTAAGAGGAGCCCTTTGAGAAAAACGATTAACCGAATACAGTTTTGGGTACTGGAGATTAGACCCAGGGTCTTTGAACTGAGCTATATCTCAAGTCTTCTTTCACTTTTTATTTGAGACAGAGTCTCACTAAGTCACTATGCTGCTCTGGGTGGGCCCTAATTTGTGATCCCTCTGCCTCAGTATCCCGGAGTGCTGAGGTTGCTGGTATGCACGCCACACCCAGCTACCTGAACACATTTTCCTGGCTGGAATGTGTGGCTTCTTTCTAGGTTATTGGCCTTTTAATCATTGCCTTCCAAACATGTAGCATTGTAGAGTTTAATAAAACACAGGGAAGACACAATAATGTATCTGAGTTTTTATTACTTTAGAATTAATTCTAAAGCTGAAGTGAAAAATTTAAGTTTACTCCCCCTCATTGATCATCAACTTTAAATTTGCCAAAAGTTGTTCCTCTTTGGGTTCTTTATTGGTAGACAGTGCTTGATGTTTACTGAAATCTATTATTTGTATTTTAATATTTCGTGCTCAATGAAAGCACATTAGAAATTGATCAAAATCCACAATCTTTGCCAACCTACGTTGTTTCTGCCTACTCTCTGTTTAGTGTTGTAGGGTAAAGGAGATGGATGAAATCGTGCTTTTATATTTCTGAGTCTGCCGTAGAGAAATTTGCATTAACCTAAAAAATCAAAAATAAACAATTTACATGACACACTGCAATGGATGAAGGGGTTACTTCTAAGCAGAAGTTGTTCACATAATTTTGCTGCCGTACAGTAGCAGCCCAAATGTGATAAGAATTAAGGCAAATAAAAACACCAGAAATCAAAACAATGACACAGAAACATACACACATGGTACAACAAAAAGTTCTCCATTTTTCTCTGATCCCCCAAAAAGTGTTCCTGTTTTACACCATCATCCTTTGCATGAGGACTTTTGAGTGTTTTCATTTTGCTGACCTAATTGAGTTAAATAGTCTATAGTTATTTGTGCACCTGAAGTCAAATAGATGAAAGTACAGGTGGAGAAGGGTAGGGGTATATGTTCTTTGTACTAGTTATGCAAACTTTGTTACATAGAAATTTTTTTGCTTTGTTTTGCTTTAGACAGGAGGGAGGAAGGTGACCCATGTCGCATATTCGAAGACATGATTCATCTAATTAGAGCTTAGAGATGCAGCAGCCGCCGAGTGTCCCGATAAGGTATTCCCTCCAATTCTTCTGTCTGTCTGTGGGTGGTTCAGAGCCTACTTTCAGATAAGGATACAGCTATGGGCAAAAACCTGTTAGATTATTATAAATTTAGAGATCACAAAAATACTTTGAAACTGTCTATATCAGTTTTGGTATGGGCATAGAACTGAACACCATGCAGTTGATGGTCTGCCATTGAAGGTTTTCTTTTCCTGTTTGAATTCTTATTCTATTTATCCCATGGGATACAACTGCAGCAAAGAGTGTGTCCTGATTCTTATTTCAATTTCTGCATTACAGAATAGTTGCAAGTTTAGAGATAATAGATCATATAATCAATAGTATGCCTGTACATGCTAAACCCTCAGCAAATATTAAATGGCACAATCATTTTTGGCTTTACTCCCAAAAGTTTATCAAGTAGTTGCAGATAGATACATAAAAATGTATCACTTAGCAAAAATGACTATACTACTAACTGTATTAGTTATTGGAAAAGAAAAGTTAATACTCATATGATTAGATCAATCTTACATGTCTATATCTGTTAATCTAAGCAACCCTTTTGAAGGTAACGATATGCAATATTACAACCATTGTCAAATTCCTATCATCTTGTTTTGTAAACCTATACTGTTATTGTATTGGATTTGTTGTTGTTTGTTTGTTTGTTTGTTTTGGTTTTTGTTTTTCTTTTCTGTGCCTTTTTTCTCTTAAGTAAAAAAATGCATCACTTAAGTATACTAACATTTTACAGTACTCTAAGAAGTCATTCAATTAGTGCTACATTTTTATGTGGCTCTTCAAATAACTATAAATATGAAAGAAACTTTAAAATAACTCTCAACAAATCAAGTATGAGATAGACTGTTGTGCCTCTGCTTAAGTTAGAACTCTCAAACTATAGTGAATTTAATTACAATGTAGTTTTTAGATATGAAACCTCTCTAAATTTTGCAATATATATAAAGAAGATTGTAAATCTTCCTCTGTTTTCTGATTGATTTTACATCATTATGCATAGAATGAGACTTCCCTAAACCTTTGGTTGGAAACTTGTTCTTGTGCAATAATCCTTCAAACTTGAAAAATTTTATATGAAATATTATTGTCTCCTTTAATTTCACCCTATTAGTTATACATTTCCAGCACAGTTAATGTTTTATAATTGATGCACATTATCACACTTATTTTGAACACAATTATATGTCTCTGTTATCATTAAATTAACTAAGGAATAGTGAATGTTTTAAATAATCTTTTACTTCTCTACAACCTTATAATATTTTCATTATCCTTGTTTCATATATGTCACTGATAATGATTTTAGTTAGTTTTGTTAGATATCCTTTAGGACTGTTTTGGAATCTATAAAAGGCTATATGATAATTATTTGTAATTAATTATTCTGACCCAATACAATTTAATAAGGATACTAGAGGCAGTTCTCATAATGAAAAACTGAAATGCATCAAGATTCAAGTGATTTATCCAGAGTTAAAAAACAAATCTTTAACCAACATGGATCAAGGACTAGTAAATACCGAATGCAACTTTTGGATCTAGCAAACTAAAAATATTATCAGTAGTATTTTTCTTGTTTTTTAAATGCTGTGTTAAAAGCATAAAATTGGCATATTAAGAATGATTATAAAATAGTATTTTATGCAATAAATGTCTTTTGTTTTTGTTATTTTTTTGTGTTGTTTTGTGCAACCTCACACCTGCCAGGCAGGTACTTACTCCACTGAGTTAAATGTCCAGCTAAATAAACATTTTTGAAAACTTCTTTATTTTTTTAAATTTTTGAAATATAATTTCCTGGCATTGAATAACACCACACCCACAAGTATAGTTTAGAACCATTGCCATGATTTACACCAAAACACTAGCAGTTTTATCCACCACTGTTTTACACTTTTGCACACTAAGAACAAAGGTTAATATAGTGGAAAAGGTAAGTAACCCCTTCACGTTAGTATAAAAATAGTTTAAACATTAAAGATACCTGGATGATTCTTCCAAAATCTTCTATCATACGCATTCCACACTTTTAGGACCTGTTTGGTATAGAAAGGGGTTATGACAGAGACTTAATTTATGCAGTAACAGCCATAAAGTTTTGGAGTTATCATACTTTGTAACACACAGAAATATGTAAGAGAACAGAAGAAAAACTCAGGTCTATGGAGTTCTTAAAAACATATCTCATCTACACACAAATTTCACAGTAATCTGGAGTCCATTCTCATGACCATTCATTCCCAAGACAGTCTTTGACAAATTAGTTATATTAATTAGAGTAGGCTACCTAAGAAATCAACAGTTGCTCTATTAATTTTTCTACTGATTGCCTTTTATTTCAAATATTAAACTACCACCAAAATTTCAAAATAAATATTTCAGCTTTTCTCATATTGAGGAACAGTTAAGTTTCTTAAAATTTTGAAAACATGACGTTAAATTCTGGAATCAAACAGGAGACAGATGAGCCACTGTCCAGCTTCACCTCTGCTCACAGATTTGCCCTGGGCTGACTCGGTCAGGCTTTCATTTTCCAAGGAGGCCCTTGATCGCGCACATAGATTTGCTTGTTTTGCCTATGTGTAGCTTAGTGGAAACACTGATGTTCAAAAAGGCACAATATTTATCTAAAATGAATGTGACCATTCTTTCTGTACATAACTCCAAATATGAACAAAGTGAAAACATTTTTTCTCCACTTAATTATAAAACAAACCTTTTGTCATATCAATACATATTTCACTATCAACACCCTTGAGCATAGATTTAGAGAGCAGTAATTGTTTATAAGCTACTACAGGGAACATTCCCCAAACACCTTTGATTGTACCATCAAATCATCTAAGGTAATGGAATCAACTTAGTATCTTTCTTATTAGGTAAATAGTGCTAGCATTTTCACTCTCTTAATACAAATTTATACATCAGTTCAAAACCCATAATGCAATATTTTGCTTCTGTTATAGTAATACAGTTCTATTCTAATTCTTACTCATTTAAATTGAAGCAGTTTCTGAGAAGCAGAGATTCTTTGCTGTACCATGTACTAAGGTTTAGCTAATGACCCTATGGCAGACTGTATAAAGAAAACACAGAAGTGTGAAGTGACACTTAATATTTTTACATTGCCACTTTTATAATGACTTTTTCCCTATGAAGAAATCTTAATTGCATTATATCCATTATTTTATTAACTGTTTTCCTTTCGTGAAATATGTGCTCTTGTTTTTGTGTAACTTAATATCTATGTTTATTAAAAAGCTAAAATATTTCTAATATTTCAAGTGGAAGTTCTTTTTCATGTAACCATATTGTTAGATTCTTTCAATTTCTCATAAAAATTTTAAAAAGATATTGAAGGTGGCATGATTTGATTGAAATACTATGGTTAAAAACTCAACACATTTCATGCCAGTCATCATAATGTGTCTCAATAAATTTATCAAAAAGCTCATGAATTCATTATTATTAATTAAGTCACAGTGGTAATGAAAGAAGTGTTAATTTTGCCAGTTATTCTGTTGGTAACGCAGTTTCTCTTTTAACAGTCGAAGAAACATAAAATTAAAGAGGCTCAAGTTAGTCAAAACAGCAGTCACATTTATGTTATCTTTTTAATTATTTAAAAAGGGAAGTTGGGAACTGTTTTCTAGGACACAGAAATAAAATGAACAAAATGTAAATCTCAGTAACTTGGTGCTTGCTTTACTGGTCACTGTACTAAGAATGAAAGACATTTTCAAAATTGAAAATCCATCTTTATCATTTTCTAAAATCAGCCTGCATTTTTTATTCGCTAATTTATTTAGTTATTTGTGGTACTGGGATTGAATTTAGGGCCTTTGCTCACTTTTTTATTTTTCCTGTTGAATCGTGGTCTAGCTAAATTATCCAGACTGAGTTCAGACTCTTCTGATCCTCCTGTTTTAGGGCCACACAGAGCCAGGATTAGAGGTGTACACGACCACTCCCAGTAAATTTACATAATTTTTAGAGCATGTATATTAGTCAGCTTTCCAGTAGCTGAGATGTAGTATCTGACACCATTTAAAGGAGATGTTTCCTTTGGTTTATGATTTCCGGAGTTCAGTCTATAATCAGCTGGCTTCAAGGCAGGAACATTATGCCAGAGGGTGTGGTGAGTAAAAACTGCTTAATTCTTGGCAGCCAGGAAACTGAGCAGTGGAAGAGCACCAAAAAAGAAAGGGCCAGGGATCAAATACATCACAGAGGCCTCCATGACCCACACTGACACACTGAGAGGCAGGCCGTACTAATGCACTAAGTATTTTTTCATCAATGAAGTAGACCTTTCAGGACTGATGATCATAGCAATAGTATCACTCAGCTTTCACTAGGATTACTCAAAGCAGTATCTCAAAGTCCTTGAGTTAGATATTCAATTAGAGCACTGTCTCATTATAATATTTACGAAGAAGAATTTTTTCTTGCATTCTTATTCCTTCCAACTCATTAAATACCAGTACACATGCTTAACTCCCTGTACATTTGATCTTATAAATAATCACCAGATGGTGGATGATTGCAGATCTTCCTAATTTACCATGACATTTTTAGAGATGGGTCCTATGAATTTTTACGCTTTGGTCTGTGGAATTTATGTTATTTCAGTGTTTAAAACAAGAATTCTGATTTTTATCTCATACTTTAATCTTTTCCTACACTACATTATCGCATTTTACAATTAATCCCATTTCCTACTGAAATGTTGAAAAATTCAGTATGAAATTGGTTTCAAATTGTTTTGACATACTGTGTCATGCACATTCTATTCAATGAATATACTCAGTAGGTATTACTGTGTATCTATGCTACACCAGTCACCATGGTTAAAATGATGAATAGTGAGGGGTTTTACTCAATAAGTCTAATAAGTATAACTTATTCTAAAACAACTGCCTGATTGCTGTGGCTTCCTCTTCAGCATGATTACATGTGCAGCATAGCTATGTTTTGAGACACATTCTATCTCTCACTGGCTTCTCCTAACCGTGTTAAAAGTGACTTCTGCATGTTGCTTAGGCACTGTACTCTCTTGAGTGATGAAATACTATGATGTTTTCTGGGATTGGTGGTCCATGCCTGTAATCCCACCACTCAGGAGACAGATGCAGGAGAATCTCAGAGACTTTCAGACAACCAGGCTATGCCACAAGATCCTGTCTGAAAAACTTAAAAAAACAAAAAACAAACAAACAAAAAAACCTTACATCACATCAGTTGTAAAAATCTATTGAATTGTATTTACACTTTTATCTAAAATACATTTCTTACTCTTTCAGGCTTAAAAACAAAAATATTTTATATTTTCTTATTTTATAACACTTGTTTAATATTTTTTTAAAAAACAAAGTAGTGGATTAAGCTATGATTACCTACCCATGCAACATTATTTATGGAACTTGTCCTTGAGAATGGACATAATTTTGGAGATCCAGATAATGTCATGCCAAGAATAACAAATTAATGGTGGCAGGGATTATATTCCATTCTACATTATGTTCCAATCACCAGAACTGTCCAGTAAAACCGAGAGCTCGAAAATTGCCAAGGAAGTTTCTTGAATTGTACCATAGCCTTTGTATCTCCATAGCTGAATTTATTAAAAGAATTTGAAAATCACAGTATCCCTTTCTGGTAGTCAGGGGTTACAGGGATAACAACTTCATACAGGACACAGAATTTGTAATACTGTTTTATGATGGTCAGCCAGAGTCAAATACAAGAAAGTGCAGGAAAATCTGTCCACAACACTAAAGACCCAGGATATTCAGCCAAGGGCCTGGATCAAACAGCAATGTCCTGCATGAGTCCAGCTAGAGACCCAGAGCGCATGACAGTGCCTGCCACAAATCCAACTGGAAATCTAAGAGCCCACAATAAGGACTCACGCTAGTCTATTTTAAGGATCTACACTGGGAAGGCCAAAGGTCAGCAGTGGAAGCTAGAAAGTCTATGCCAGCGGGATGAAGGAGCTGTGCAGTGGGTTGAGAGTTCTACATGGGAGCTGAGAAATCACACTCAAAATAAGGAGCAGGTCTGCCCTGAAGAGTACCACAGCTATCCTCAGCAGCAAGGTCCTCAGTTCCTCCGACAATGAGAACAGTCAAGCACAGGTCAGGAAGCCAGTGTGACAAACTTCTCCAGCACATATTGTTATGAACACTTTGTGTCAACTTGAGAAGCCTAGAAGCTTAATTAAGTAACTCAGCAGCTCTACATCCTGGGGTATAAAGCACAAGGAGTTACCTGTTCATTGTGTCAATTTGAGAAGGTTGAAAGTTCAGCTGAGAGACTCAGCAGGGAGCCAGGGGTAAACATCCTCATCCTGTGCCAAGGAAGGCAAGGAGATTTGTAAATGCTACACCCACCGGGTTGGGGGGTGTGGGGGGGGAGGTGTCCTGTGTACAATATAAGGGAGGAGAAGAGGCTTGCCCTTGCCCCCTTTTATTCTGTCTGCTTTTGCTCGGCTGATTCCTTAAAGTGTTGACCCAGTACCATAATACCCTGCCTTGGATCCAGCTGATTATGGACTGAAACTTCCAGAAACTATAAGAAATAAACCTTTTCCTTCCCTAATTTTGGGTGTCGGGTGTTTTGTCCCAGCAGTGAGTGAAAAGTAACCAAGACACACATCTTCCTCTCCGGAGCCAAGAAACAATGCTCAGTGTGAGGAGCAGAGCTCCCCCAAGGTGAATCACAGCCACTTTCATTAATGATGTCCCGAGCTCCTCTGATGATAATGGCTAAATCCATACTGGGGAAGCCAGCATGACAAGCTCCTCCAGGAGAACCATCGGCTGGAAACAGCACCTCTTAGGAGAACCCACACCACCTCGCTCTTCTTCTCCACGTCTCTATTTACGCTGGCAACTTTCTTCAGGTGGGCCATCTACACTCAACACCATGCTGATGTAATTCAGCTGGTGTTAAGTTGACCACCAGTTTTTAATCCATAACATCCTTCAAGTTGTTATTTGCTAGTAATGAGAAAAACCATTTGTGTATAGTTCAGTACTTTTTATACTTTTCTCAGAGCAAAAGGGCCTTCATATGGTCTGTAACTGTTAATATTGATATTCTTGCACCAAACATAGCCATCATCATTACAACTGTAAAAACTGTCTACTGCATCCACTGTTTTTATGGAGGTCATCTCTTTTCCTTCCTGAATTAAAGTCAGTGGAAATAAATGATTAGCAGGTTGTACATTACCACCCACAACATAACGTGTCAATTGTGAGGAAAAAATACAGGTTGATTTGACACTATGTTTCTGATATAAGTAGAAAAAAAAGTGAGAAGGGCAATTTTGCTCCATCCTCCAAATCTCAATGCAAGTTCAAAGAATACTTACTGTTAATCTTCCCCCAAGAGTAATTTACTATGATTTTATGGCTATCAATTCTTTACTATTTTATGTTAAAGAATTAAAGAAAATGAATATGAAATAGCTAGTATTTATTTTTTAAATCCATAATAGCATTATTTAAATGCAACATGAGCATAATTTGTAACTGGAACATGTCATAATCCAATCTGAAATTTAGCTTTGTGTTTTGATACTTACATATTTCTTCTCAATATATGCAGAAAATGTACCTCTTCAAAGGTGTGAATTATACCTTAAAATCTATGCTGAATCTTGATATTAATTTGGTGTACTTTATTTTCTCAATTTTTAGAAATGTAGAATGATGAAACACTGAGAATTTGTATGTATCCAAAGGCATTTGAAAACTGTAATTTAAAAAATAGTTCATTCTCAGTATTTAAATATATACTCATAAATAAAGGGAAAACGTAGGAAATCATCTAATGTTTGTATTTGTGTTATTCTTTTCATTGTTACTTTTTAATTAATTACATGCACCTGCTTCTATTTATCACCTCTTTACAAGAATTTTATGTTAGTTAGAGTTCTGATTCTCACATAATGCTAATGCAGAATTATTAAGCTCTGAAGAATGTGAAGTCATTCTACAATTCTTTACTAGTGGTGGAAAATTAAAAAAAAATTGTAGGCTTCAACTTACTTGATTTACATTTTCCTAATTAAGTAATTTAAGAAGTAGTTTTAGTTGTATTGACACTTGTCTTGTGCCTGATTTATAAATGCTATCGTTTAAAGATTGTAAAATATCTAGAGTTACTAAACAGATCTTGCTCTAAGGGAAATTACTTCAGTAATACAAGCACTCATTTGAAGAAGAGACTTAGAAAGGCCTAACTCCTGGAACTACTAGTGACACAGTGACTTTATAGATAGACCAGTCTCCTAGTAAATACTAAGGTACATTATAGGGTCACTGCTACTTTGCTGCACATCAGGGGAAACAGTCATGGTTTCTCCAGTGTTTAATGCCAAGTCTAATAAACTATGCTGTAATAACAATGCTACGTGTTAGTACAATGGAACAATGGAAAATCCCATTGAAAAGGGGTTGCAGGGGCCAGGGATATAGCTCAGTGACATAAGCCCCTGCCTGGCAAGTGCAAGGTCCTGAGTTTGATTTCTAGTACCCCCCCAAAGGTAATGAAAAGGCATTGTAATAAGTAGAAGTCCCATACAAGGTATACTTAGTTAAACTGAATAATAGCAAAAGGTTGTAAAATTCTCCTCTATTAGTAACTTGATGTCAGACTGCCAAAACTCTAATGCTAAACTTAGTGTATCTTTATGTGATAGTCAAGATGGAATAGCTGAGATGACTTATGATTATATAGATAACATGACAAAACTCAGACTGTAGGAAGGTTTGTCTGTTAATTAGATGTGTAGAAAGAAATTAAGGATGGAGAGACATAAGTAACATACACTGGAAAGAGATAATATAGTGTTAAATTAGAGAGATAGCGATTAGAGTAGAGTTGTATACTGAGAAGGTACATTGATTTTATAAATATGGCATTTGGAAAAACAGAGTGAGTAGTATATGAACTGTAAGAAACATGCTTCATATGTCAGTGGTCTATTTTTCCTTCGTCTGTCTCACCTCTAATAATTTTCTATATTTTTGGCTGATCCAAGTAGCATACTGAATTAAATCACTTTAGTGAACACCACTCCACCTGTATTTAGGTAAACCTCTAGCAACAAAATATTGAGTTCGTTCCAATTTCTGCATAAAACGATGTTTTCCAACAATGGTCTGAATATATTGATTCATAAGAATATTTCCTTGTAGTGGGATGTAAATATTTGGTCAAAATTCATTAACATCTTTAGATTGCTTGAAGGCCTATTTAGATTTGATTGAAGAATAGGTGGCCTTACTCATCTTTAAATTAAGAGTATCTTTATTATCACAGCAAGACCTAAGATACAATTAATGATTACTTTGAAAAACAGCCCTGCCTGAAATGATGCTAATAAAGGTGCATCCTGGGCTTTTCTGTTTATCTTGCCAATTAATGACTTTATCCTGTCTTCCAGAGCAGTTTAACAACTTTTTGCCTTGCATAGGAAGGATGTTTTCAAAAACTTCAATATCATGCTCTGTATCTGGTGAACATTTTGTTAAACCTTGTGGATGACATTCTCACATCTCCGTGATCTTAGTTCATGAAAGAAAAAGCCACAGCAAAGTGCTTTATCAGCTAACCCTCACATTTTACTTTCTCACCCATGGGAGACATTCCCATTTTAGCCGACAGCTGTAAATTTTTATAATCACCGTGTGATCTCTAGTACTTGCAGTTTACGGGCCACTTTGTCAGCTGTCTTGACATTTGATAGCTAGCCTCTACCAAAAAGGACTTTTCAGGGAGACAGGTACTTTTATTCCTGTTGACTTGAAGCAACCCTTTGGTAGGACACTCATTTTCTGCAAAGCAAGCAGACTGAGCTCTGTCGGGAATAGTGCCCTGCCAATCAATTACAGATGTCAACAAGGAGATTAGACTATGACCCTCTCCTGGTAAACAACTCACATCGTTTTCACAGAATCATTGTGTTAAATAAGGTCCGAAGAAAAGAAATTCATTTTCTTTTATGAATTATGTAATACCAAATCCGACTTTTGTCCTTGTGTTCCATAGGAATCTGCCCTCGTAGATAGTGGAGTAGAAAGAAAATGAAACTGTTACTCCAATTTCAACTTTTCTGTCAGTTATTCAGAGTTAATGCATACCGTGTATATTTAGAAACTTTCCATAGACCCTGAATAAGAGAAAAACAAACAAACAAAAAAAAAGATTCCTGCCCTTAAAAATGTTAAAAATCATTCACAAATATTTTCTCCTAGTTTCCCATTTGTCTGTTCATCTAACTAACAAGGTTTTTTCACAAAATTAAATTTTCCAACTTACATGCAATTCAATGCTTCAACTGTTATTGTCAAAGATCGTAATTTTTGTATGAAGTCTAAGAATTTTGTTTTCTCTGAACTCTTAAATATGTTTTTCAGTTTTATTTTCTAAAACTTATGAAAGCTTATTTTATATATAAGTTTATAGACCACTTTGTGTTGTTTTTATATCAGTGTATTTATATTTAGTTTGTAATATTAGTGTATCAGTCAGGGTTTACTAGAGAAACAGATATAACACCAAATATACAACTATATAAGAAATAACAAGATTGGCTTACGAAGGTCAGCCACAAAGTTGAATAAGGGAGCGTGCAGAGGGTGTCTGCAAGCTGGAGGGGGAAGGGTCCAGCCCAAGGGCTGGAGCTTACTGCAGTGTCCTATGCAAGTCTGTATCAGAAGTCCGATGGATCTATGATGGAACACTGAAGAATCTACGTCAGAAGGTTGAAGAGTCTACGACGAAGACTGAGGAGTCTACGACGAAGACTGGAGAATCTACGACAAAGGCTGGAGAGTCTAGGACGAAGCTGAACAGTCTATGCCAGAAGTCAGGCGATGAAGTCCAAGCTGAAGGAAAAGACTGGAGCTCCGCGCCGAAGAAGCAGCAATCAGTCCCACCTCATTCACCTTTTATAGTATACAGGCTGCTCCCCCGGGGTGGGTGTAGCTTCACAAACATCCTTGCCTTCCCTTGCACAGGATGAGGATGTTTACAAAGTAAGACCCCTGGCTCCCTCCTGACTCTCTCAGTTAAACTTCTGACCTTCTCAAATTGTAACAATGACCAGGTAACTGTGCTCTACACCCCAGGATGTAGAGCTGCTGAGTTACTTAATTAAGCTGCTAGACTTTTCAAGTTGACACAATGTATAAACCGTAACAATTAGTATATTTTATTTTAAAATGCCAGTATAGTTATTTGCAATATTAATCTACTTAGACAATTCCATCCTGCTTTCTATACTTAAGGCAATTTACTCTTCCATTTTGCAAACAGCAAGAAACAAAGGGAAAAGCCTACGCAGTGGATTTACCTTTAAACAGATTTTAAGTACCCACTTTTTTTTTATATCCTGTAGACTTAACTTCAGTCACATAACGTAATTTTATTCATATTATCATAAAATGGATATGGACCTCTGAGACATTTTGTCCCAGGCTCTGTAATAAAGCTTCTAGGCACAAACCTGAAGGAATTTTATTAATTTTTAATAGCAAGAATAACTATTGCAGGCAGTTAGTAGTGTCCACAAAAAATAGCATTTGCCAATAAATGTGCAACGATCAGAAATTTTAGTATGAAAAAAATAAAAGCACAGTGATCAGTTGGATAAGAGAACTTCATTGCTGATACATGAGAAAATAATTCTAATGTATGATATTTTTAAAATATTAGTAAGAGAACATACATCTACTGTGATTTCTTTAAGGAATTAATCTATCATGTGCACTATAGCATTCCTAGAAAGTGATCCGTGCACTATGCTCTCAAGAAAGAAATGAATTGGAGGTGCATTTAACAACCTATCAGTGTTCTAAAAAAGGAGGAAAGATTACAAAATACTTTCACATAGCTGATTCAATAGTTAACAAGGTCTTATTGTCAGTGACTTACTGATTTTGGCATTCATTTCCCTTAACACATTGGAAGATGTGCTACCATTCTAACCCTTCAGCTTCATGTTTTAGTTATGTAGAATTTCAGTGTATGCGTTAGTTTTAAGACAGTGCAAAAGTATTTGTGGTTATAAGAATATATAAGCTCAGTGAGAAATGGAAAAGATAAAAAAAATGAAATTGAAAATATTCTGAAAGTGAAAACATTTTTTATGTGTATTTCAAATGATAGACACTCTAAGAAAAAAAGTTGGCCTTGGTAAGTTCACATGCTCTAATCAAGAATAAATTGGGCTAACATCATGAAGTCTTTGTTCTATTGCTTCTATTTCTTTTTAGACTTCCCAGAAAGAAATGTGTTAGATATCATTGCTGTAAATATTGTCATTATTATTATCTTTTTATGATTTCATTAAAACCTCAAAAGTTTCCAAAAATTTAGGAAGCATCCAACAAATATTTGTAGAATAAATTAATTCTGCATACAATCACTCCTAAAAGAGAGACCATAAGCTGCATAATGAGTGTTAATTAATAACTTCATAGCTAATTGAAAATGCTGTTCAATATGACAGAACACATGGTTTCACTGAATTTCATCTCCGAGTGGTCAAGGTTCAGATTTCTAGAGCTCTGAGAATTACACACAGTCTCTGAATTCTCCTCAGCCCATATTTATGGCAGCATTTAAACAACAATATAGAACTCCTAAGAAGAAATGATGAAGAAACTAAATGCTCTGTTTCGAACATGAGAAAATCAATTTGAATAGGCTCTTGTTGGGTTACAAAAACATTTCTCTATTTTATAGCATCTTGTTAATTGCAGCATATGCCCATAGTACACAGACACTGGTAAAAAGTGCATTTCGTAAATTCGAAAAGAATGATACTTGGTTTTTACAATGTTCCTGTTAATATATTTTGTTAAATTAATTCCTTGAGTAAACTTTAAGTAAATAATAAGATTTTGGTCTTAATCTACTTGTTCTAGTTAATTATTTTACAGATTTACCCTGACTCAGCAATTGGAATATTTTTAATTTGGTCTAACTTGCATATGATTGGCCAATCATCTAAATATTTTTAACATGCATCATTGTAATTTATAGGCCATTTTCTCCTTTGATGCTCTTTTTGTATTTTTTTTTTCCTCAAGTCTCCATTTGAGCAAGTCTCTTTGCTGCCAGTAAAACTTGTGCCTAATTTCTTTTTTCCAAAAACAGTCAAAGGAGAGGTTTTAGTCTTAGGGCTTTAAGTGATGGAATAAGTAGATGCAATTATTCAATTGTTATCCTCTACATAAATTCTTTAAGCTACCAAAGAAATAATAAAATTTATTAATGCATGTATGTAATTAAGATTATGAAGTTAAAAAGAAAAGACCAAAAAAAAGTGTATGAATGTTCAGTATTAATGACGTAAGTTTGAGCACTGCCCATAGAAACAGATGAACAATAGTATGGAGGAATAGAAAGGAGAAACAATGAGCTTATCCATAAAAATATTTCTTATAAAAATAAGACTAAAGTAACATGATTAAATTAATATTTATTTACTCTTGCTAATGATTTGCTACTTAAATTATTTTTTATACTTTTCTGTGCAATAGCATTTATTTTCTAAACTCCTTTAAATTACAAAACAAAAATCAGTCCCTTTACTGCTGTTAAACTGGTATCATGCATTTAATTCACAGAACCTTGAAATATATATCCAAGATAGATATTTATTCCTTTTACACATTAATGTACCCTTTATCCTAGTTTGCTAAAAATATGAGACACAGATTTTGCAATTATTATGTCTTGCTCTAATAACACTAATGTGTACCAAGTCTAACACAAATTATAAATTCCAAAAGAAATTGACCTGGTGTTTATCACAGACTCTAGGCTTTATTCCTTTGCTTTCTTTTGCATATGTCTTCGAATTTCTCAAATATATAGCTCTGCTTTTACATTAGATGTATGTTCACTGGACCTTGGTAATGATTTTGAAAATGTTCCGTTGTCAACACTATGATAAACTTGTTTTTTGTCATTGCTTGTTTTGCTTGGTCCCCACACACAGTTAAAGGTATTGTGCCTCTGCTCATGACACAGCTCCATTGCCTATATAGGCCGAGCCCCTCAGACTTAATCCCATTACTCAGGCAGCTTTGTCCCCACCACCAGCTTTGTCACCCCTGCCCCCACTGTTGCTTTACTCTCCCTTGTACAAATTTTTCTTGCTGGAAGGATAGGATTACTTTGCAGGGACAGTTGTGATCTGAGAACAACTATACTCATGGAAGCCAGAAAGCTCTGGGCTTAAAAACAATTTGTATTTCATGCTACAGTAGATAAAAGCAAATACTTGAATTATTAATTTTCAATTTAGGCACTGTTAATTATTAATTGGAAAGTATTTATTTCCGATCTATGCTCTGTTACAGAAAAAGTGAGTTATTTGGGAGAGTTTCTCTAACTTTATTTGCTTTTTTCATGTACGAATGAGATGTAAGGAAATATAAGTTACAAAATTCCCATGAGGGTTAAACTTGCTGATCATATGTCTGCCCCTGAAAACATTTAGTAACTAAAAGGTATGAAGAATTACTGCAAACCTCTCTACCTCCATATCCAAAAGATCTTCTCTGATAGAAATTCCTGTTACTGTCAAAGAACCACCACCAAAATTTTCTACACACACACAAAGATATATCTATGTGCATTTTTTCCCATCATGTAAAGACTTAATGTGATGAGGAGAGAGCAACTCTCTAGTAAAAGTCTGCTTAAAGTTATTAGAAGACATCTTATAAATTTTGACCAGTGTGCTTTCCTACAGCAAAGATGCTAATGCAATAAAATACATTCTGCTTTTGGAAAATTCCAGTTGAAAATGTCATGTATACAAAAGTCATACCAGGGTAAGAAAGGGAAGAAAATGAAATTTTGAGATGAGCTAGTTCTAAAAATTTTACATAAATATAGTTTCACATTGATGCCCTTACTTTCAAACCTCCAAGCAGTTGCAAGGTCTGATAGAGAAACTTTTCCAGCAGGAGGGAAGGAGTGAACCACGAAAATTGATTTTCTTTGGTATCCCACTGAATTGGCAGAACATCTTTAAATTTTTTTTTTAAAAAATGTTGGAATTTTGTTCTCACAACTCTGGCAGCTAGAAGTCCAACACTACGTGCCAGTTTTAGCGATTCTGATGAGGGCCTGTGTCCTCCTCTACAGACTCTGAACTTCCAGCTGTATCCTCACCAGGTGGAAAGAGCAACAGCGCTCTTGGCTTCCTTTTTCAGGGTACTGGGGTCACTCATGAGAAGCTGCCCTCTCTTTTCTGAATCACCTCCCAAAGGCTTCAATTCCTACTGCCGCCTTATTGTTGGTCAAGACGTCAACACATACAACACATAGGTACAGGACGTCAGCGCACAGGAGAACACCTCTCGACCATGATGCCCCCCCTGGAAAGCTTTGTCTGATGTGGATCTGTCATTTTTCTGTGCTCATTTCAGACTTACGCTTACAAGATAAGCTCATTACCCTGTACTGACAGATATTTGTCTGTTCTCCTTACTAAATAGTGACCAACTTTCTTTCTTTGTCTTTCTTTCTTTCTTTCTTTCTTTCTTTCTTTCTTTCTTTCTTTCTTTCTTTCTGTCTGTCTGTCTTTCTTTCTTTCTTTCCTTCTTTCTTTCTCTCTCTTTCTTTCTTTCTTTCTTTCTTTCTTTCTTTCTCTCTTTCTCTCTTTCTTTCTTTCTTTCAAACAATGTCTGCGTGTATGTGGCATTACATGGCATTTTGATCTACATGTCAGAGGTATGGGCAAAAAAAATGGTGAATGTTGACAATAAGAAATGTATCACCGTAACAGACACATTGCAATGAAATCTCCCCAGAATACATCCCCTCTCTTCAAATACACTCATCACATCAATCTTGTCACTTTCTGAAGAGTTCTAGAAGTCCTCTCCCATGAGTGTCTTTACAAAGTGTGAACAAAAAATACCAAGAGTGTTGCTGTCATGGGTCATCCAAGGGGAAGGCAGGCTCAGAAAAGCATTATGGCATGTCATCACCCACCTTATTTTCAGATCTGGCACTGTTGGACTTCGGGCTCTTCCCCAAAGTTAAAATGATCATGAAAGGAAATATTTGAATCCAGTCAGGACCTCAAGGTTGCCACACAGCACAACTAAAGATACTCTCAAAAGAAGACTTCTAAACTGGTCCAGCAAATGGCAACTAGGATGGAAGATATGTGTCCAAAACCAAGTGCAATGTTTTGAGGGGAATTAGTAACAATGTGTCTCTGAACGTGTTTTATTTTTTCCAGTTAAACATTTACTGGATCATTCTATCACACTGCATTATTTCATATTTCAAAAATTGTTGGGTCATTTTTAAAATATAAATGTCCAGAATTTACATGAGATAAGAAGTTCATGTTAGTTATCTGGATTTAGTTATTTATTTATTTATTCATTTATATATAGCAAAAAAAAAAAAAAAGAACTCAATCCCTAACTACAAACAAAGAATTTTATTTATGTAGATAAAATTTAAATCTATATTCTCACAAAGAAAGTATGGATTAAAATACTTCATAGTGGTGTGCTCCTGAATAAATAAAATGCTATCTTTGCAAGTTCATTGAGTTACATGTTTAAGGTTACATTATTATGTCTGGTTATTATGATTATTGCAGTCTCTCCTTAAGTCAGATCTAAGAGAGACATTCCTGACTTATGAGATTTTTTTAAATCAAATTCTCCATTTTAGGTCTAAAAACCCCAGTATCTAATGTCAACTTCTTTCTTGTCAGATAAATATTGCAATAAGGGTTCATAAATTTTGAAAACTTTTTATAAAGTCACATCAGAGTCTTGTGTATCTAACTCAGAAAGAACATCAAATTTGTATAAAACTGCAATTTTCTGTGAAAGACTTATCTCACACAAAAAAGAATACAAACCCTAAAATAAAAACGAAGTACAGAAACTGTATGCCTACGGAGCCCACATCATGTGATACTGAACCGTGATTGAATCTTCCTTTTAAGTATGTCTGCTTTTGCTGGGCTTCTTAGGCATCTAGAACACCATTTCTTTCTCCAAAATATGCCAAGACATTAGGAAAACTCTTTAGGTCTACCTTATTGGTAACATAGACTCACTTGGACATCAAGAAGGAAGAAGTCTCAGGAAAAATTAGAGCTGTGTTGTAAAATACAAGTTTTGTGCAATGTTGTTTAGTGTAAAACTCTATGGTAAAATTACCTTCTTTATACTTTTCTATTTTGTAAAGTGTTTCATTTCTTATTTCTAAAAACTAAATTGTGCTTGCTACTTGTTAACCTAATGTGCTAATATACACCAATCATATTACGTTAGACTACTACATGCATAGTTGACATCAAAAATAAGACATGATGATTTTATAAAGAAGAAACAGAGTTTATGAATAAAATGATTGCCATCTGGTACAAATATGTGATGTTCACTTATAATTTTTAAATGAAACTGTTCTGTGTTTGAAATTTCTACTTTTCTCTTGAATCTCATTAATATGATGGGAAAGCTGATAGAGGTAAAATTTCATCATGGTGAAATGCAGTACCTCCACAGTGTTCATTGTTATAGGCTTATCTTAAAATGAATCTTTTATTTGTTATCAAATTTCCAGTCAGCAGAATTAGACTAAAATTTGAGTTGATGCCCAGTTTCTCCAATTCATCAAGAAAAAAAAAAAAAGCTTTGAATTCAGCAAAAGGGGAAAAGCTAACCACACTGTAGGTTTTATACCCCTATGTAAAAAGCTGAAGAAATAATTTAAAATTTTGGGAGGATACAGTTTCTGTCTGATTTCCCTTCCATTTATTTCTATTTTCCTCTTTTCTTATCACTTACCTTCCCCCTCAGCAATATCCTGCAAGTCCCCTTTGAATGAGTCCTTTAACATTGTAGGTCATTGCAAAATTGAATGACAATGCACTGGCCTTGGGGGCAAGATGAAAACGAGTAATGGTGAACTCAAAAAAATAGTGAAACTTTTGTTTCAAATTCATTTGTCTGGACCTTTCTGAGTTTGGACCCACTTGACTGACTTTGGTAATGCAAATTACACTTAATATTTGGTTTTGAAAATGGCTGTTGCTGGGATAGAGACCATAGGAATCATACCAAATGTGATTTGATTCATTATAAAAGGCTCAGTGAAATCACATTATTGGAGTTCAGTCAGTATTGGCCATCTGCCCATGGTAGAGATAACCTGGTTAAAAAGAACATTTCTTTGTAATGATGTTTGCTAAAATAGGTTTAAAGGAGGGAAGTGCACTCTTAATTATTTATGTACTTTTCAATATTTGGTTGTTCTTTATGTCCTTTATGATAAGAATTCTTCAACTAAAATTATGCTGTGCTAAATTAAGTGCTTAGTTTGATATTCGTTTATAGTTTTGTTGAAATGATGATAATGAATACAGTGATGATGATGACGATGATGGTGATAATAAAGAAAAAACTAGTGGTAAACTCAAAAGCAATAATAAAAGGGAGAATTGAGTTTTTCCTCAGTGACCATGCTTTGAAGAATAGAAAACAACACTGTATGGTTCTGTTTAGATTTCAAAGTCCAAATTCTGAAGAGTGGAGCACTTATCAATAAGCTCCTGCATTGTTTTGTGAATTATAATTACTTTTTCCTAAATGACTGATTTCATTTTTTTCCTAGTTTGTGTATTAGTACCCCAGAGCCTCTTGAACAAACCAGATGGCTTAAGATAATGCAATTTATTCTCACATAGTTCTGGAGGTTATCTTGGCTGTTTTAGGATGCTAACATAATGCACCATAGACCTGCAAATTTATAAACAGAAGAAGTGTATTTCTCCTAATTGTGGAGGATGGACATCTGGAATCATGCTGTCAAGATGGTCCCTGAAGGTCTCCTGGTCACTTACAGATTACCCTGTTTTTATTTTATCCTGTCTCACAAAGCCAGCAATAGATCTTTCTGGGGTTCCTTTTTTAAAGACACTGACCTGTATGCAGGAGGCTGGTGGCTGGGAAGAATTGTAAAAGCTATGAGATATTGACTGAATGCAACCTACCTAGGTAGCCAGCTATCAGTCCATGGAGGCTAGCATTATGCATATGCGTCCCTCATTAGAGAAAAACGATTTCGTTAGTAATGGCAACAGCCAATATAGGATCACTGTCTTGTACCACTTTCCTGTGTACCAAATGGTGCAGGGCAATGAGAAATAAATCAAGTGCAATCTGGACCCAAACTGGATTTCATCATATGAGACAGGAACATGGAATTTAGGGAACTCGCATCTTTTAAATGGGCAACACCAGGCCTGCCCTGTGTTCTGGTAGGAGACAATGTATTCAATTCCAGGATCATTTGCCATCCTCAAAAAGACAGACTGAAACAAAAGCAGTACATTCAAAACCTGGAAAATTTTACAACTATGGAATTGTCTCTCCCACAATATAGGTCTGTATTGTGGAGATGGACTAGCATACTGTTTTTAAATAACAGACTCCAAGATTTCTGTGAAGAAATCTCTTGTACAATTCACAGAGGCTAGCTTTCCTTCCTTTCTGAAGCAGGTATTAGTTATACAATCGTACAAGCTTAAAATTGTCTATGACACAGAGCAAATTCTTCACATTTCCTTCCTGAATCTCTCTTCATTTGCAGTTGCTCATAGAGGAGATATCAGTAAGCATCTCACACCGAGCATGGCCAAGGCAATTGTTCTTCTTCTTTTTTTTTTTTTTATTTAAGAGAAAATAGATACAGAAGCTAGAAATAAAAGTCAAAAAAGACAGACAAACAACAACAACAGATCTGATATGATAACATTGTAGGTTTACACACTGAGGTGGTTGAAGTTTGGCAGTAGTTACAATATTGCATATCATTACCTTCCTAGGTTGGGGATATTGACAGATATAGACATGTAAGATTCATCAATTCAGGTATATTAACTTTTCTTTTTCAATAGCTATTGTATTTAGCAGTACGGTTTTTTTTTAACTGTCTTATTTATGAATATTTATAAATTTATGTCTTTTTCCTTTTCTCTTCCTTCCTTCTTTTCCCCTTAGAGTACCTCTTGTTATCATTGAAA
>RJWM01028175.1:0-25934 GCA_004363535.1 Dasyprocta punctata | reverse complement strand
AATAATGTAAGTAGCTCGAGGGCCCCTTCACCATGGCAGTAAATCTCTCGCCTAAAACCAGAACTGTTTCCTTTATACTTTAATGGATTAGGTCTGTGTACTTAGTTTATATACTGTCAATACAGCTCTACTGGTATATGGATGCTTAATGAATATTAGATAGTGATGACTACAATGAAACAACATATCTTAGTGTCCATGGAAAATGATAAAGTACTCTAAGAAATTTTACTCCAGTGGTAAAACTATATAAATGAGAATTGTGCCTTTTTATATCAGAGTATTATTTTATGCAAAACCAAATGAAGGGGGAAGGTACATAAATGAATACTATTTATATGTGCTTCAAATTTGTGTAACATCTGTAATACACTATTGTATTTCATCTAAAACATAATCCTATGGACCAGGTATTGGGATGTTATTTTCCAAACTCTAAGATGCCACAGATTATATGATAAGACAGTATTAAAAAATTCAGCCAATAAAAATGTGACATACCATTTGCAAGCTGCAATCTGATATCAGAGATGTCAGAATGTAAAATAATAATAATTCCTAAGAAAATTTGCATAAATATGTAAGTAGTTACCAGTTGTCCTGACAGAGACTATACTTTCTACCTTCCTGAGTTCTGAGTAACAAAATTGCTGCAGTTACTTCCAGACCAAAGTGGTAAAGAATCAGGAGTTCTTTCTGCATTCTCCCTCTTGTCCTATCTATCAGAGTTGAGTGATGGTGTCACGACCCTGGAAGGACCTGTTAAGCTGGGCAGAGCCTCCGTGTCAGCCTGGTACCTGGAAGACTCAAGGAACACAGCCCCAAACCACGTTCCAGGTAGGGACACCACCTTTGTGTTTGATGTCATATTGTTAAGAATTTACCTGTGAATAACTCAAATTGCTCCAACTTGTACAGTGGCAGATTAGAATTTGTCAGATTCCAAAGCCTGGACTCACCCTGTTGCACCACACAAATATAATACTCTAAACTTATCCCCTTCCGAATTTGAAAACATAAAGCAGTCCTAATTGTTGTATTTTTAAACAGATTTCCTCACTTGGTTTGAAAAATAGGAAGAAATCAGTAGATTTAAGATTAGTATCTGTTAAGGAAAAGGTACAGGGAGAAACAATTAAGATTGTGTATGTGTCACAGCACATATGTAAGAGAAAAAGGATGGAATGAGAGAAGAATTTCCCAAGTGGACAAAAGTGACACATACGTGTATGTGCTTCTTCTGTTCTGACTGACTGTAAAGCTGTCTGGGTTCAGGGAAAGAAGTTCCATGCAATTGTTAGACTCCTGGCCCTACTGTTTTAAGATCTCAAGACAAAGACGGTGCTCATTCCTAAAATAACTTGAAGCAAAGAAGAAGGAAAAGGGAACAGCTTGACTGGCCATGGAGGAAAGGGGGACAAAGGAGGTGACAGAAAAGATAAGAGGTCAAGAACATAGGTTCTGGATTCAAGACAAGAGTTTGAACCAAGGCTCCACACTTGCCAGATTCATGACCATAATTTTGGGTAATCATTTAACATCTCTAAGGGTCAACTCTGCCATTCATAAACAGAAGCCCATGGTAACAGAAGGCTTCATGGTGTGATGAGAAATGAATGAGAAAACAGACACAAAATGCACTTATAACACATACAAAATGCACCTAGAATACCTGGGTGAGCACACACTGAGTGCTAGTTGCTATTACATTTGATGTCATTAATTATTAGTTTCTTTTTCCACTTAGTTGCAAATAGGCAGTTGTGCCTTAATCTCTTCTGCCACACAGAAACCCACTGAGGCTAAGAGCCTGAAGAAGTTTCTGTTTCAATTTTTTTTATTGTTGCTAACATGCCTTGAGGGAACATGAACAGAGAAAATGAAAGTATGTTTGTTATATATTTCAATACTGGTTTCACTTTATTGCTTACATAAAAATAGTGCCCCCCCATTTTACTATATTGTAAGGAATAAAAAGAGAATTAAAAAGAAAAAAGAAAAAAAACCCTTACCCGTTGTTTTTCATTTGTACCCTTTTTATTGGTCTCTTTTCTACTTTCATCTTCATATACTAGAACAAAGTCGATTCTTCGCTGGCCATCATTAAAAAAGAGGGAGTCAGGTTTTCCATTAAATTCCTCCTGTGTGGCATAGAAAAACAGATTACAATAAGTTTCTTTTGAAAAGTGCTATAAGTGTTTATCTTCTAGTTTTAATATTTTCATTGATGTGCTCATTGAAAAAGACAAATATATCCACTACTAGTTACTTGACCAAGAGGTCCTGGCCACCACGATCTTTGGAAGCAAAGTCTGTTGTTAGGGAGAGGAAGTCTTTGTATTGAAAAGCTTAGCATCATCCTACAAAAGTGGGGAACGCATCGGTACTCTGCACACAACTCAATCATCCCAAAATTATTAAAACACCATAAAAGCAAAGAAAAAATAGGAGAAGACAGGTCTAATACAATTTAAAACAATCTCTACTGTCATATGGATTTCGATAGAAGTAGTTTAATTTACTCTGAAGAAGGACGGGTTTGTGTTCTCACGCAACTTGTCAGAATGCTTACGTTAAATTTTGTTGCTGCTTAAGAACCAGACTGCTTTTTAGCTGATAAGTAATGTTTTTTTAAAATTTCACTTTCCCCCATTCAAAACTGATCAGAGCCTGCATCTTGCCATCATGTGATGAAACCACTTGGGGTGTTTTGTTCATTAAACATGATAAACGCTCCTCTGTACTCAGTATCAATTAGCACAGAAATCACCTTATTTTATGACTACCATACCACTTCCTCCTTTTCTTCACACTTTTGAGAAGAGGTATTTTTTGCAATACATGTGAAACAGTACTCATTATTCCTTTCCTCTCACCCACCAAGCAGTGTGTGAAGGCTTACTGCTAGCAACTCAAGAGCCTCCCGACTAAGCAAATCATTTCACATACAAAATGAACTCTGCCGACGGGACTCATCCCAGTGCATGTTCAGCCCCATCTCACCTCACCGGGCGTTCTAACCGCCAACGGTGTGATTCTGTCTTCAGACTTTTCCTTTCCAGGGCACTGAGCATTCATATAAATAAGACACACTGATGCCTTAGGCTGACGCTTTTATCCAATTCTTTCACTGGCTGTGTTAGTTATTTAAAACAAACGTTAAGAGTATATAAAGCTACATAAAAATGCTAAGCCCTGTCTTGTTCATTTTGGCCATAGCGTTCCTTAGTTACCTTCAATTTCCTTTCCTTTCAAATGATGGTGACAACCAGGTTGGCTACTAAAGGGAAACTGTATGTGGAAGGGCAAAAAACAGTAATTTTCAGGATGATGAAAGAAAGCAGAGTAGGGTGAAACACAGAAAATCCTGGTCACATTTGTAGACATCCAGAAAGTGGACAATAAGTAACTTGTTGTGTGCAGTATAGTCCAGCAGGCACTTGCAGATGTGACCTCCCTCGGAAGTGGACCCAGGATGAGGTTCACATCTGCACTCAGCTCCAAGCACACTCTCCTTGCATGGCCACTGCACGGTGGCACAGGCTGGCAGTTAGCTCCCAAATGTTCTCCACGCATGCCTTCTGTGTGCAGAAGGCCCCGGCTCTTTGTTTGGAAGAAAACTCTAATGTGTTGGCTGTAGTTTGTTGTGTGAAATAAGTAGGTCAAATTCTGCTATGATACTATCAGAATGCAATGCCAGAGAAAAGACTGCCAATCTCCCACTGTTGTGAAATCCAAGTTTCTCATCTTTTGGCAGAAGATGTTCTACCCAGTGATTATGAAGAAGGCAAAATCTAAAGGCTGGGTTTTTCAGAATATGTAATAAGAAAGGGAACTAGTCTAAACAAGACTGGTTTATGAACAAAAAAGGGCAGGGGACTAGTGCTTTTCAATATTAAAAGTTCCACTACAGACCTAACTCATGCAACAGGACTAAAAATGACATACAACTAAAAAACATCATTATTCCTTTGCTCAATTTTTACATTGTCTGGAGGAAGTAAAATTTTAATAGTTTCTTGAAATAAAAATTGGTAATCTTCTTGAACTGACTGATAATTCAGAGATGGATTATTCAAGTCCTGACTTCTGTGCCTTCTTTCTCTGTTTACTCGAATTTTGATCTTTGGTCTTTTTCCAGAGTCAATTGGCACCAACATGAAATACTCAAAAAAAATTTCAAACCCACTTGTTCCTGCTTAGCAGCTTAAATTTAAAAATACTTAAAGTTTAAAATTAATAAGTAAAATCATATTGGAGATCAGAGCTTATGTATGGCTCCTGCTTTCCCATTGGGAAATTAATCCTTATGGTCGGTGGGGCAACTTATTGTTGCCCTAAAGGTCTTGGAAAATGCCATCGATGCCAACACAACAAAAGTCACTAGTCTTTAATACTCCACCTTTCTTTCCAGAAAAAATAACAAGCGAATGTCTAATCACAATTTGGAGTCTATAATACATTCAATCTACTTGTATGCATTTCCCCGCTGGTCCTGAGGATATTACATCCCACTAACCAGTGTTCACTTACTTTCTAGTGGCGACTTGACCTGATGCTGTACTAAAAGTTAAGGGCTGAAGCACTTTAAAGAACTACTGATGTTTCTCTGTCATTACATCAAAATAAACCAGCACGATACTGCCAACCAGTGTAGAATGAGCAACTCTGCCTTTGAGTCTTTGGTTCTGACACCGCACACTGGCGATGAAGAGGAGTATGCTTGGTCCAGCCAGGGCATATCTGGCAGGAAGAGCTTGGCTGAGTAGGGCAGGAAAGGGACCAAGTACAAAGAAAGGTCAGATGTGATTCACCCAAGTGATATTTTCTAGGCTTCCCTCTCCTCTTAGTCTGGCTTCTCTCCTTCTTTTAATTGTTCCTTCAACAAAAGAAACCCCAAAATGCAAGATTTTTCTTAACCTAATCTGGCCACTAATGCACATAGCAAAATTACTCTGTACAGTGCTAGTATGAGTCTAAGAACATGGAACAGGTTTTCTTGTTTGTTCTGCTGTGCAACTGGTAAGGCAGTAAAGTGGGTACCAATCTTGTTCCTGGAGCCAGTGGAGACCTCCAGTACTGTAGGACCGCGGTTAAGAAAGAATGTCCTGGAGGAAGAGAAACAACTCCAAAGATGAGCATTTTCCACTAACAGTTGCTTGGCAGGAAAATATCACATAGAAAAGAGCAGTGGTCTTTTCCTTGAATATGCTGCTTCATTAAATGAAGGGGAACTACATGACGGGGAGGTCTGTCTTCTGGTAGTAGAAGGAGGGGGTGGGGTGGGCGAGCGCCTGAGGAATGAGTCACCTGCGTCCAGCTGCTCTCTGACATGCAGCATGAGCGTAGTTGAGCAGCCCACCCCAAAAAGCGCTCTTCCAAATCCCGGACACCAGTACTAGGACTTTATGAGTTCCAAAAATACCTTGCTTCTCAGTATTTGTCCAATCAAACATTTTACAAATGTCTTTATAATGGATCCTCAACCTGATGGGAACTAAGTCCCATTCTATTGTAGAGGAATTGTATCTAATTGTTAAAAATGCTGAATTGAAATTATTTGTTCGAGACCTGCATAAAAAGCAGTCATGTTGGACTCTTTGCTCCAACTCTTATTTCGGGACACCTGAAATGTGTCCTGGACAGCAAGTGACAACAATTGTGCCTTTAGACCTTCCAAATGGTCTAAGAGTGGGGATTATTCCAGGCTCATTTGAGTTCATGGTTTTGACCTTTATAGACCAAGCTGTGAGAAAAGTTTATTATTTAACAAGAATAGTTCAGAAATTACATTATGGAAAAAAAAAGTGCAAAACTCTTTACATAAGTATTCAGATCTCAAAAAATTTTGAACATAACCACATTTTATTTACATGCCATGTAATTATGAATAATCTATAATGCCCAAGTATTTTTCCTAACAAGTAAGAGTTCAGGCAGACTCACGGTGTAAGTAGTAAGTGAAACGCTTTTCCCTTTACACAATTATGCAAAAACACTATAGAAATGTGAGCGACCAGGTCAGATTTTATTGTGACAAAATGCAAATTGCAAAGAAAAATGCCAAAACTCGAGCCAAAGAAAGGGCCAAGAACTGTAGGGATGTGAAGGCTGAAAGCAGAAGGTAGCAAAGACTAGTACTGTAAGAAGCAGTGGGGAGAGGAAAGGGAAGCAATGCATTACTAACAGGGACACAGAAGGATAGTGACGTACTGGGGAGCCACGCAGGAACTTGTCTTTGACTAGACCAGGCATTCAGGAATGTGTTGATGGCAAAGGACAGTAGAAAAGGAACCTATTCACGGACAGGGGGGCATTCTGAAGCGAAAACCTCGAATGTGTTTTAGAGCCAAGTGTGTCAGGATATTCCAAGCACACCCCTTTGTGGTGACTCTGTGATGACCCAGATGAGCTTTGTACAAATCACAGTCTCCTGTCTCACTCTGTTAACTGCACTGCTCACTTCTGCAGGCCACTGGCCCAGCCTTACTCACCTTGAATTCCCTGCTAGGCCTCTGGAGGTAGCAGGAGCTCAGGTTTACTTTTTTTTTTTCAGAATATAGAATAGATTTCTTTTTCTGGAGATAGAATTAATATATATTCAATAATGGAAGCTTCTGAACATACAGAAAAGTATCAAGGAAAAATACAAGTCATATGTAATCAGAAAAATAAAAGTCATATGTAATCCCATCACCCAGTGATGAACTGAGATTTTTTAATATTTCAGCCCACATGCCTGTGCACGCACATTAAGCAAAAGGGTTCGATGCTACACATACTGTTTTATAAACATCAGCCACTTTCCCAGCTTTATGTAGAGCTCTGCATCATCATGTTTAATAGCTGCAATATAGTTTAGTTAAACAGCTCCTCTACTGATGAACAGAAAAGTTGCTTCCAATTTTCTGCTTTTATAAACACTGCTGCAAAACCTCCTTGTACATATGTATATGTGCACATGTTGAATTACTTTTTTGTTAGGCTAAATTCTGGAAGCAGAATTTAAGAGCCTTGGCCTTTTAAAAGGTTCTGATACAGAGGTTGCTTAACTGTCACCACAAACACTTACAAAAGCAATATATCCATCAGCAGGTTTTGAGATTGCCTTGTACCAACCTCACTAGATTAACAATCTTATCTACTCTACCCCATATCATAGTCAAAATAATGTAATCTTTTTCATTTGTACCCTTTAACTAGAGAGTGCAAACATACTACGGGGCCTACCCAAAGGAATCCCTGCTTTTTTGTGTAATGCCTACTGCTATCCTTGACCTAATCAAACTATCTTATTTAATCAGTTGTGACTTGATTTTCTTGGGTTTTACTGATGAGATTCTAAAGGCCACATAGAGAAAGGGATGAGTGTGCAAATACAGAATAGATTTATAGGACTCCAGGTAGTTCAGTTTGGCACCCTTGTGACTAAAAGTAGAACTGCTAAGTGGGGGAGGGCACCAACACCTCCTCCAAGCTGGGCGCTCAGTGTGAGACATATGGGGCAGGGTTAGGAGAAGGCCCTCGACCTTCCCTGAATGATACATGCACCAAGCAAGCGAGATGCGATGCAAAACCACTGTGGATCCTGGCATGCACGTGAATGGACCGGATGCCGCTGCCTGCTAAGGCACCTTTGGAAGGTGGTGCAAGCAGCTGTGGTTACCGCAAACAGAACAAGAAATAATGCACAAGGTGACCCTAAAGCACTCATTTTTACCAAATATGTCCCAAAAGGAAAAGGGAGAAATATTCTAGGGCACTGTCAGTCAGCCCTGGGCTCAGCCATGTTGATATTTTCTCTGCAACGTGAACATTTAACTGGAAGGTGTTGTGCTAATTTTAGGTCAGCACTCACTGACTGCCTTTCTGTTGTGGGTTACATGTCACCTGCATAACTATCAAATAGCAGCAATGTATTTTGACTCCTGTTTCTCTAGATTTAGAATGTACTATTACTTATTTGACTTACAATGATTTCTGTTGAAAGTTAAAATTGATGTACCAATTCTTAAAAAATATAGTCTTTTATCCTGGTAAATGACTATGATTAGTTCAATTTATATTAGCTGGTTGTTCGATGGATATTATTTTTCTTCTTTCAACTCAAAAACTGGTTTACGAGAATGGCTATTCTCATTTGCTAGCCAGAGGTAGAAAGAATAAGGCCACACCAGCAAGCAAGCCCAGTTCGGGAACCAGCGTCATGCATGGGCCACCGCCATACTAGAATAGACAGACCCCAGCCCCTTCCCGCACTCAGGCTGGCAAACAAGAAGTACCAATCCCCTCACCCCCCGGCATAAGCAACCAGTTTATTCAGAGAAACACAGGCTGTGATGATAGCTACGGAGGTGAAATGCAATTGTTGTTTCACTAACACTGAAAGTCTAGGGTCAGTGGTCTGATCATAGTTTCAGAGGATAGTGGTACGCAGTGTGACATCTGGGGGGATCTTCTTCTGAGGGTTGAAGCCATTGTTGCTGCCCTATGGTCTTGTTTTGAGGTCCTATACCATTTCCACTGTTTTGTTGGGTTGGGTTTTACTCTCTTTTATTTTGTTTGACTATATCAAATCCGATGGCAGGAGCAGCTATTTCAAAAATAGCAAGATATATTATGGTAGCAATTTTGGATTTACTATTGGCTTCCTTTATTGCATTCTTTGTTTTGTTTTTATTGTTTCTATTCTATTCTGCTCTGCTTGATTTTTACTATGTCCAAAGTTATCTGTAGTTATTTTGAAGACATCAAAAAGCATTATGGTAACTATTGTTGATTTCACAATGTTTTGAAGTCCAGTATCACTTACACTGGTTTGTTTTGATTGGTTTTATTCTGTTTTATCCTCTTCAAAAAAAAAAAAAAAAAAAGAATGGCTATTCTTTGTGGTATGAAACTGAGGATGCGCAGATGTTTCCAAAGTGCACATGAGTGCACACCTGTGCATGCATGTGCGTACACACATGCACAGAAACACACAACCCAGATGACTCATTTAAAACAACATAAAGATAGACAATAGGAAGTAGGGAGATAAAATCTTTTTCAGATGGAAGGGGATCAACAGATGGAGGAAAGGCAGAGGGAGTGGAGGGATAGAAAATGAAAAAAGGAATTGGGATGTGTTATGTACATGGAGCAACTCCACCCAAGGAATGGAAGCATTATGCTCTGCAAATGTGTACCCAAAAAAAGCCAGGGGAATCAAAAGATGTGGGGGGCTGAAACAGGAATTAAGATGTTTTGATGTACATGCACCAGCTCCACACAAGGAATGGAAACACTGCATACAATACACATGTACTAATAAAAGAAAAATTTTTTAAAAAGACAAAATCCTTTGTCAATTTTTTTAATTATTCAAGAAATGCTCTGAAGAAATGAGCTTTCAGATACATTTTATGCCAATTAAAAAATGGTTACTTTATCTTTTTTGTGTTTGAAAATTCCTATATATAGTACATGGCATTTTTATACCTTAAAAGACGATAATGAATGTAACTTAAACTGTCACTATCATTTAGGAGGTAAAAATGAAGGGAATCCAAAATATGATTAAAAGATACTGATTTTGATGTCTGGCATACTTGGGTTCAAAGTTCAATTCTAGTATACACAAGTAGCCATGTGATTCTTCTTGTATATTTCTTCTCTTTAAATTTATTCATTTGTAAAAACAGAGAAATCATAGAAAAAAAGACATAGTTATTGTTAACACTAAGCAAGATGATACACTCAAGGCAATAACACAAAGCGCACAAAGCACCCAATAAAAGCTCAATACATGTGACAGGTCCTTATTGATTCCTGGCTGGGACGGGCATCACACACCCTGTAATCATTAGAAACTTCCACCTCCATCCTGCTTTTTCCTCTGCCTGTGCTCAAGTTATCAAGGGTCACATCCTTTAGCTTTCAATTTACCTGTCTCTAGCTGGTATTGTACTACCCTAGCATTTGCTGCTTCTGATCATCTTCAAATTGGAACCAGATTAACTGAATTTTTTAAATTTCTTGGAATTTAGGTCATAGTACCTGATTTTGGATGTCATAAGCTTTGCAGCTCTCTTCAGGTTCTGAGGAAAGTGTGGTTCAAGTGGGGGAACATGAAGGGTTATTAATATTACCATTACATTGCATTCTACCCCTCTCCCCTTTCAAAGGAAGACTTGCGACCCTTGGCACTAACAAGAAGGAATACACTAAGATTAACGAATTATACACAGGGCAAGAGCAGGTAGGAAGGAGAAAAGGCACTGACCACTGGGACAACTCTATTCACTGTGGATCTTAATGTGAAAAGAGCACAAAGCCTCCAAACAGCAGGGCAAAAGGCAAAAGTGTCCAACACTAGAATCTTGTTAACAAAAGCGGGGAAGCATTAAGATCTTTTGGAAGAGCAAAGTCTTGGGCGTGACCTTTGACAGAGTATGCAGTTTTCATCCATTTCTCTAACAGTGCTCTTGGCAAAGAACAGGGATCCTAAGACATAACACCTAGGTAACCCTTAGCTTTTTCTTTGAGCCCTCTCACTGTGTCTGCTGCTGAAGCTGTCAGCCTACATTTCCATCTGCTCCATTTCATTCCATCACTCAGTCTGTGCCTCTCCTTATTAACCAGGCTACACCACCACTGGTTTCAGAGGTTCAGCTTTCCAGTCCACTAATTCACCTTATACACCACCGTCACATGGATGTCCCTAAGCCAATGTACTCATCAAGTCACAGCAAGGGTCCGAGTGCTTACAGTCCTCTCAGAAACATCTGGAAAAGCCCAAACGTTTTAACCGCATATTTAGGATATGCCATAATCTGATTATAGTTTGTGTTTTATAAACCGTTACTCCCTGTCCTGACCCTCCAGCCCACCCGGCCCTCCTCACAGGATTTTGGCTTCATCACGCTCCACCCAGCCTCCATTCCTCTGCTTCTGTGATCTCCCCTTCCCAGATCTCAGCTCTCCCTCCCAGTCCGGTTCAGTCCTTCCCTCCTGGAGCCTACTTGCAACTTGGCTTGGGGTTTCTTTACCTCACACTATACGCTGTCTGTGCCAATGGATGTGTGTTCTATGCACCTCTCGGGGACTGCTGAGCATTTTGGGGAGGAGGACAAGCCCACCTGTTTTTATAACACTGTGGTGTGACCTGACTTTCTGCTTATCTTAACATTTGTGATGAAAGTATACAAGCTGCTAGGGATTTGGCTTAACTCGGTGCAGCCCCTCACTGTACTAGCAGTCACTCTTTACCACCATCTCATAGCAAAAACAAAAAGTCACTTCATTTAAGAATGTTCTTGCCCGGTACACTGGCACACACATATAATCCCAGCCCTCAGGAGGCTGAGGCAGGAGGACTGCTGCGAGTTCCAGGCCAGTATGGGCTACATAGTGATTTCAAGACCAGCCTGTACTACATAGTGAGACTCTGTCTCAAAAAACAAAAAAGAAATAGTGTTCTTAGTGAAGCTCACTTCATGAATCTTGAGCCTTCAATATATGATTATTTAATATTTTGTGGGAAGATATGCAAGTACCCAGGAATGATGCACATTAAAGGGTGATGAGTATTTGAGGAAATGTGTTTGTATAGTTTTGCATTTAAATAGCCTCCCCTCCTCAATGAAATGTCATTTTTATTGGACCAACAACTGACATAAAAATGTGGGTTAACAGACTTACAGAGGTGGCAGACTTTTCTTGGCCAAAGAACAAAATGAACTGCCGTTTCAAGGAAAATAATAAATGGTACTTATTATTAATGCAATTCTAAGTTTTCAGACAAGTATTAGACTGTTTAACTCTCCCAACAGTTAATGGTTTGCCAGTGAAATGAGGTAACAGTAACAGATGTGATTTTTTTTCCCATACTGTAATAATAAAATGGGTAAACATTTGTAAGATCTACTTACTTTCAAGATCTACAGTGAACCGGTAATATCCAATTGACTTATGTTTGTGAGGTGGTAAAATCATGTTTGAGGGAAGAACCATTCAAAATGAAAGATTTTTTTTTTAATGTAAGAAAAATTCATCAATATGGCTTCACAATGTACACTGTATCCGACTTTTAAGAAACTACCACTTCTTGAATTTAATGTATTGTCAAAGAATCCAATTATTTGATTTGGGGGGGTGGGTACTGGGATCAAACTCACAACCTTGCGCTTGCCAGGCAGGCGCTTGTGCTGCTGATCTAAACCCCTGGCCCCTTGAAATAGTCTCTCTTTTCCAGCTACCTATGTGCATAAAACTAGATCATCTTGGCATATTTTTTTTTTAATTTTTATTTTTTGGTACCAAGGATCGAACTCATAACCTCGCACTTGCAAGGAAGGCACTTGCACCCCTGAGTTAAATCCTCGGCCCCCCCATCTTGGCATATTTCAATCCACACATACTGAAGCAAAAATGAGAATCCAGTTTTTTGAGGAATGGGGCAGTAATGGGGATTGAACCCAGGACCTTCTCACTGAGCTACAACCCCAGCCTTCTTTACTTTATACTTTGAGACAAGCTCTCAATAAACTGCCCAGGGTGGGTTCCAACTTGCAATCTTCCTGCCTCAGCCTCCTGGAGTGCTGAGATTACAGACATGTGTCACCACATTTGGCTTGGCTGTTTTTTCTTAAAGAGATTTACAAAACACATAAAATAATGCCACTCTTCCTGCTAATTTTTTATTTTAGGAAACAGATATTTTACATAAAAGATGTTTATTATTGTGCATTAATATTAAAACATTAATTTAAATTATTATTGGATTTATTATCAGTTATGCTAAAATAAACTAGTATTTTTCAAATTTCTCAGTTTAAATTCTTATACAGTGAGTATCAATAGGTAAATGCACTAGGAAAAAAAGTTCTTTGCGGGTTCTACTTCAGGTTAAGAGTAAGGACATATATCATATTTATCTCCTTACAATACTGAAGAGAGACTTGTTTTGTTTTGTTTTGGTACTGGGGATCAAACTTAAGACCTTGTGCTTGCCAGGCAGGCGCTTTGCTCCTGAGCTAAATCCCAAGCCTGATATTTTTGTTTTTAACCAGTAACCCTTAGGAAATATTTGAATTGACTTGAGGTAACATATTCAAAGTATTAAATGCAACTATTCCACTCAAATCGTTTAAGTAGGCTGCCAAAGGCAATACTAAAGGCCCGATCTTGGTTCCAGAAGGCTGCTCCAGACAGCTTAGAAAACTACAGACTTCATTCCATTTCAATGCAGTTGTCGGTTTCTATATCCCATGAATACACTCATGGCTATGTGGGTTTTCATCAAAGTATTTCCCCCTTGTTTGGCATGGAATTCCCTTCCTGGCTCTCCAGGTTTAGCTCCTTTCCTGGAGTAACTCCCTGACTGCAGCCGGGTTTCTTCCTCCCGCCCCCTCAGGGCACCTTACACCTTCCTTCAATATCCTTCTCACAATCCTAAAACCATCCCGTGTGTGATTATCTGATTCGTGTCTGTCTCCCTAGATCAGACCCAAGGGGGCACAGACTGCACCATCCTTTCATTGCTATTTCCCCTGAGTTACATTAAATAGATAAATATTATTAAATAAATCAGTTGAACTTGATTAAGCATTTATCCTGTGACATTTGTAATATGGCAGATGAAGCAACGAGGGGAAATTTCCACTCAATATCCCAGAAGGAATGAAAGGATCTGATTCATGTTTTTAAAGAAAGTATTCTGAGAATAGCAGACCCGTGGGTGGCACAAGCGGGAAGAAGGAAACAGCCCAGTGAGGCCAAGGGCCACCTGAGCTGCAGGGAGCAAAGGCAGGCAGGACAACTGATACCACTGGAATCCACAGGTCCAGGGGGCGGGGATGAATCAGAAACAGGGTGTCAAGAAGGCTCAGGTTTCCAACTTGAGCAGCTGAGAGCATGAGGATTACATTCACCAAAGTGCAGGGAATGGAAGGGGAGTAAGATTAGGAGGGGAAGACTGAGAGCTGCTCAACCCTTCTCGGTATCTGAGGCAGAAAGGTCTAAGAGGACAGGCAGGTGTAATCAGGAAACTGTTAACACAAGGCTTGCAGCTGACACTGAAGGAGGGTGAGAAGAAGGTAAGAGGGGGGTAGCCACAGTGAGCTCTGAGAAAATCAAACAGGTAGGAGGGGCTTGCATGGAAGGGAGCAAGCAGAAAGGAAGAGAGTGGTCAGAGAAACAGAAATGGCCGACTGTGGGATAACCTCTCCCTTGCCTCTCATCTCTCTTCACCAACCCGACTGCCGCTCTCTATTTCTCCTCCCAAATCAGCCTGTGCACACCCACCGCGCTGATCTCTTTAGAGTTGTGCTGTCCAACACAGTTGCCACTGACCATTTGCGGCTGTTTAATTTACACACATTAAAATTAAGTAAAATTTAAACTTTGGTCCCTTGGTTTCTCTCCACATGTCAAGTGCCTCCACAGCCACCCATGGTTAGTGGCAGAACAGACTTCTATCCTCAGAGAAAGTTCTTTGGGAAAGCAAGAACTTTGGTTCAATGGTCCACTCTTTAATCCAGCATTTCTGCCTTCAACCCAACCTTACCAACTTCTCACCCAATTCCCCTAGATCAGCTGCATGCTCAGTGCAAACTGACCACACCTGCCTCATTTCTACTTCATTTGTTTGTTCTTGTGCTACTATTTGGATACTCCTGCAATGGATCCACTGTGAAAGGATGATGTCTGAGCTTAGCTAGGCCATGCAATCAAACACTTATTTAGCGTTTCAGTAAAGGAATGCTGTAGACAGGGTTAACAACTACAATCAGCTACTTTAAGGGAAGTAGATTATTCTCCACGATCTAAGTGGGACTCATCTAATCAGTCAAAGGGCATGGTAAAGACCTGATGGACACACACTTTGGCACAGACTTCAGTACTTACTAAAATCTATTCTTCAAGTTGAGCTATATGCTATACCATCTATATGAAAACACAGATCTGATTTTCCTAAGACAATGACTCCTAAACCTGGGGTGCACTACAGTGGCCCTCATAAACTTTACACATATAAACATACTTGGATCCTAACCAAGAGCAAGAATAACATAAAGTGGAGCTTGGGCCTTCGTATTTTAAAAGCACCCTTCAGGTAATTCTGATAGATGTTAGGGTTGAAAACAACAGCCCTAACTGAACTCCCCCAGCACTATAAATGTCACTGGAAGTCATCGAATCCTGCACCCTGCCTTACAGTTTTCTTTCAACCAATCAACCACCCAACCCACCCACCCACCAACGGATATTCAGATAAACAGCTAGCATCTGTCAGGCATCAGAGGTGAACAGCACGTGCAGCCACTCCTGACCCTCAGGGTAAACATGAGTTATACTATTGTGCATCTCTCTAAGCACAGTGATTAATAAATTTGAATAAATGAATGAATGAAAGATTTTACTACAAATTTAGTGAAGCTGAGCGTGGTTTGTTCCAAATACTGCATAATTTAAAGTGTTCACTTCCAATTCACTGAAAACTAGCAAGTGTTAGTAAGTGCTCAACATATTTATTAATAGACTTCGCTGTTTGTATTTTATAATATTGCTGGGTATGACAAATTCTCAACCCGCTATAGGTACCTCAGTGCCTGTAAGTGTACTTTTTCAGAGGTACAAAGTTTCAATGCTCTGGCCTGCTCTTCTAAGGACAATAGGACCCTCTCTTGATACGGACAGTCTGATTTCATTAGCAAGGAAATGAGAAGGGGATGGGGCGCTAAGCGATGCAGAGCTGTGGACACTTCAGTGCCAACCAGCCCCCTGCCTGCACTGTGTTTAGCCGATTGTAAGCATCCATAAATGTTGGCTAAGACTCTCACTGTATTATTATTTTATGAATATGCTTTTTAAGATCTAAAATGTTTCCCAATCACTGTACAGTCACTGAGCAACACCTTGGAGAGGAAACTTACTGCTCATTTTTCTGCTTTTTCTACATGAGGAAACAGAGGTCCTAAAAGGAAAAATGATTCGCCTACGGGTGCCTGAGAGCAGAACCACTGAGGAACAGAGGGCTGCTGCTTGCCAGGAGGCCCATCCTACGCTCGGCTGCCCAGGAGTACTTTTAGAACAACTTTTAGAACAATTAATACTTACAAAAAAGAAAACTTAAAAATAAGAAGTAAAAGCACTTTTAAAAGTCTCAGAAATCTCACTACTTTCATCTCTCTCCAACTTTCTTATTTCAAAGGACAGTATATTTATACTTGAAAAATACTTAAAGCTGATGAAAGAATATGAAATGATGGCAATAAAATTAACATCACTGAATGATGTCAAAATTTTCATTATCTGCTTTTCTTTTAAGGGATTTGGATTTAGCAATCAAATTTGACTTCAGCAACAAGTATGATTTAGACTTGATAAGTTCTAATGCATGTTAACAGTGTAAGGATCCATATTACTTGTGTGCCCATTATAATTAATGAAGATGCTTTCTGGTAGTTATTACAATCTGTCAAGTCACATTAATCCACATTTCAAAAAGTGACTTGGGAGAAGGAGTTGTAAATGCATTTTCCTTTTGAAGGAGGCATTTGGGTTTTCCAAGTGAAAGCATATTTCTAGTTTTTTACTAGAGATAGACTAAGAAATACATTTAAGATTTATAGTAAAGGTGTACTTTGTGTTATTATTTGCTAAAATAAGGGAAACTATAGCTAACTACAGGATTTCAGAAATTAAAAGATTGCAAATCATCTTTCCAAAGCCTTTCAGCCTTCCAAATTAATTAGAGTTCACAATATGGGAGGGAAAGCTGCAGTGGAAATCCCACTGGTCTCCCCTTTCTTATTTTCCAGCAACCCTGTGAGTTCATACTGTATGTACATTTCCAACAAGTTCCATGTTTCTCTTTAAATTTTTATTACAACTTTTTTACATTCATGCTGGTTTTTAGGTCATAATATGGTCAGGTTATTTGATAGCAGACTCTCGGCTTTAACTTAATTCTTTTGCTTTTGTAAGCTTTCCTGCCCATTACTGTGATATGCTTCCGGAAGACTTATAATCGGATGAGTTCCATGGTAAATACAGATATCAAATCTTGGCTCAGAATGCCCAGGGCTCCCTGCTTTCCTTACCCATGTTTTTGTCAAATTAATTTTGACATTCGCAGATAACAGATAGCTCACTGAATTTCAAATGTGTTAGTTTGTGGAGCAGGAATTCATAATGCATTTTTTTAGTCAAGGATTTCTTAAAATAAATGAATAAAACCAGGTAGAAGGAACACTGCTATATTGCGGAAAGGGTTTTAATCAAATAACATAATTTAGCTGCTGCTGATAATAAGTTGAATGAAGAAAAAATATAAAACAGGGGCAATTCAGAGAGATTAATGAGTCACATGTAACACTGCGGTAGGATATTCACAGAAATGTTCTCCCTCTGTGTCATTCCCCACTTTCCATCAATTAGCAAGTCCTACTAATTCAATTCCCTAAGACAAGTAAGTATAACCTTTCCATCTCCATTCCCATGTCCTGGTTCAAGAGTTCATTATCCCCTGCTCAGATTGTTATCCATTCAGTCTGTCGGTTTTTTAACTCCTGCATGCTATTAGATATAATTTAGTTTACAAGAATGTCTTTCTACTGAAATGAAATCTATCTGCTATATATACTTTCTATTCATGGGCCTTAATACTATATTTTGCACCTTCATCTACTAGTGACTATTGTCTAATATTTAAATCTTGTGTTGTTCTTGCCTAGATGTTAGGATTCTCCATCATGCTAATCTTTCCTTCTCAAAATGCCTATTTTCCCTTCAAAAGGGAGCACGCAGAATGTGAGGTGGCTTCACCAATACTGAGCAGGGGAAGCCAAAGATTTTCTTTGTCTTGGAAACAGGTATAAATGCAACCTGGATTTGCATTAACTTTTTTTACATCATTATCACATGTTCAATTCATACTGAGTTTAATTAGCCATAATACCTAGCCATTTCACATCATCAGTCATTAGCCTCCACTCTAAGGCTCTTTTGCTAAGCAGCCAGTATTTATGGATTAGAAGAAGAAGTTTACTTTAATTCATATTGATTTTTGCCTCCTCTAGAAATTGATTTCCATCCATTATTTCAGTCTTAAGATCAACTGCCCAGATAAAGGCATTCTCTAAAAACACATTTCTGAATTTTGTATTTAAAAGCAGGGTTTTTTTTTTGTTGTTGTTGTTTTTTACACATCTTGCTAAAATATCAAAACACATAAAAATGTCTATGGCTTTCTCCCATCCTACCTAGTACTCTTTTTTTTTTTTTTTTCCCTTAAGTAATATGCTCAGGCTGGGATGACATCTTTTCATTGAGCTCATGTTAGTTCACGGTGACTTTATTTCTAACATTCACAAATCACTTGCTTAAAATTTTCACTCAATACCATTGCTGCAGATAATGCTCCAGCTTTCAATGTCTGTATTTGTCAGAGTTTAGAGTATGCCCAACTTCTACACTAATCTCACTCCATTTTGGAAAATTGTCCTATTTGTCACTCTAGTCTTCTGGCTTTGGTCCTAGTCTTCCATCACCTCAAGATGGTTAATTGTGGCTCCACAAATAAATCCACACTCTTTTTAAATATCCTGGTTGATATATAATTTTCCCAGGCAGGAAATTTAAACCCATTTGAACAAGCAAATTCCTTTCCAAAACATTCCTGACTAGCATGAACTTCTATGACCCCACCAGTGCTTGAAACATTTCAATAAAATTCACCTTCATTGACAGGAAAGACAAAGGTAATACAGAAGCTGACTTGTACAATTAAATTGTCTTCCTTAAATTGTAGATCTATTACTGCTTCTTCATCACCTAACAACTCAAAATCAATCATTCAATTAATCAGTCTCTCTCATCATGCCAAGCATTTTTCACATGTCTCGACTCACTCAGTACTCCGTACAGTGTACTGTAGCATTTTACAATTAATGATGGAAAAAATAAAAAGATTGGTAAATCCCAGAGATTAGAACAGAACGAAATTTCATTAACACGCTGAGTTAAAATGGTTGTAGTGGCTCTGCTCTGGCCGAGCCAGGCAAGCTTAATGACTGTTTCTCTTGGGAAAAGACATTCGGCATTCCAAATAAGTGACTCAGAAATTTCTGAATGACATCTTTGCCTACTTTTGCTCATTCTTCCCAATCCTAAAGAATCCACAAATTGAGCTTCTGAATCAGCCACACAGAGAAAATAAGTATTCCTACATATCCAGACAAAATACACATACTATCAACTTGTGCTCTTAAATTTAAAATATAAACAATGAAAACCAGCTTTCAATGTTTAAATAACATGTGAACTCCTACCAGAGCAAATGAGCCAAATGAACAGTTCTTGCCAGTTTACCTTTGATCTCATGTTCCCTTCTGAGAGTCTTTTTGCCAAATTAATATTCTTTTGTCTGGTTTTCCTTGGTGTTTTGTTTTTGTTTGGTTCTTTCAGTCTAACAAATGTAGAACCAAAGACAGAAGGCGAAAAAAAAAAATCTGTCATCTTGCTCTGTTCACGGAAAGCAAAAGTACAAATGGAGAAGACTATAAATGGGAGGTTCCTGCCTTGTCCCCCACATCCTGACCCTGCAGATCCTGGGAATTTGAGAAAGACTTTGGATTTCAGTTGAGTTTCTCACCTTAGTCAGAGAAACCTTAAAATAAACTGACATTTTTCAATAGCCCTAGTACCAATTCAGTTGCCTCAGAAATAACCAAACGAAGAAATTTGGATTTCTCAGGGGGTAAAAAAAATGACAGATCCTTGAACCCATTTTGAAACAAAACCTGACCAACCACTTTGGAACAAAACATGCAAACAAAAATCTGTGGACAGCTGGTGGGTTGTGTGTTTGTACCTTGCATGGCCCGGGGGTAAGAAGTGAGATTAATGTTCTCCTTTCTTCACATGCCACTTCCAGACCACTACATCCCAATGTTCATGGGAGACTTACTTCTGTCTAACATTATTCTTTCTTTTAGGTCTATGTGAGCACACGTGTTATTTCCCCATCCTCCATTCTGGTCCAGCCAAACTGGCCTCCTGTGATTTCTTCATTATTCTTATTTCTTTTAGGCCTCTACCTGCAGAGTTTCCTAGTATCTAATCTCCCACTTCCCTGCAGCTGTTCCTGTACCCAAAACTCCAGCCCCTGGCTCACATGCCCCTCTCCATGCTGTGTCCTCTGCAACCCCAGGAGGCCCTCCCAGCACAACATGACCAGTGGACTCGGGCTCCTATCACACTGCTCTTCTCTTCTCATGCACTGAACCGCCACCACTGTACCTGAGAGTGCCATTGCTTGAGAAATTCCCTTTCCAGAGACCCTGTTTCTCACTACAACTGCATTTTCTTCTGATGTCACAAAGACCTTGGAAGCCCCTTCTCATTTCCTAATCACTCTCCCGACCTTCTTCCTTCACTCTATTCCTTTTCTAAGGTCACAGTCCACACCTCGTCTTCCCAGGGACACTCTTGCCAATGCTCTGCTCTTCCCATCACACCCATGTAGTCCAGCCTGGCTGGAGCCTGGCTGCAGCCTGCTCTCTCCTTTCTCTGTATCTGAGTGATGCCAGAGAAAGTCACATCCGTGTCTGGGACTGTCAGCCCCATACAGGCCCTCACTGCTGCCCAGAGATCCTAGAATTTTTTCCAGCCAGACTGTTTCTCCACTCTGCATGACTGCTTCCCACTCCCACCTGTCCTGTGTTCTTTTTACTCTTGGCACCCGAACACAATGTCATAGGTAAACCTCTCAACTTCCCTCTATGAAACCCATAGTTCCCTGGCATCAGCCCTCCACTGATCCTCAGGAGACATTTCCCTTCCCATAAAATGCCAACTCTGCCACACGAGCCCTAAAAACCTTCCACGGTCCTGTTCAAAGCAATCTTCTTCTCTAGATTCGACTGCTCCTATTACATGCGTCCTTCTTGAATTTAAGTACCTCTATCTGATAAAAAGCAAATCATCTCACACTGTTAAGCTTTCCTCCTGTTACATCTTTCCCATTCTCTAACCCTTCATTGTCAAGCTCCTTGAAAGAGGTCAGTATTTTCTATTTTCTTTCCTTCTGCCCATTCCACAATCCATTCTCAGCTGGATTAGAGTGGCATCCCTAACTTTCCTCAGTAACAGCTCTGTTTAAGGACACCAGTGAGCTTGATGTCTTTTCAATATACATCTAACTCAGTGGGCGCAACTTTGGCTCCAGGAGATATCTGGCAACATCTGGAGATATGTGATTGTCATCCCTTTCCCAAAGGAGAGAGTCTTGACAGCTAGAGGGTAGAAACCAGGGATACTGCTAAACAGCTTTCAATGCAAAGGACAGCCCACCCCATAACACACAGTAATTAGACCCAGAAGGTCAGCAGTGCTGATTTTGAGAGAGCTATCTGACTGGATCCTTGTGTGACACTTAAAACTTCTCATCATGGCCTCTGCTTCTAGGTTTCTTCCCTGCCCCTCTCCAGATCTTTAGTCATCTACTGATTCCAAGTCATGGGCCCTCATTCTGTAGGGCTTCAAGTCATGGCTCAGTCACTTCTCTAATACATTACTCCTGATGTATTCTTGGGAATTTCCACATTCACTAATGCAGTCCTTCTAAAGTCCTGTGCCTTGGCCCCTCATTCCAATGTTTACAGCCCAAACCCTGAATTGCTACTTATTGTAATTCCTCTGCTCAAGTTTAGATCTTGCCTAAAAAATCTAGTGTTAAAAGGTTGGTCCCCAGCATGACATCACTGGCAAGCAGTGGAGCCTTTAGGAGGTGGGGCTTAGTGGGAGGTCTTTAGGTCATTGTGAACATGCCCTTGAAGGACAGTATGGGACCTCCCTAGCCCTCTCTTCACTTTGATTCCTGGCCTTGAAGCAACAGCACCTACTGCCTTGCCAAAGCAATGGGCCAACCGATCATGCACTGGAACCTCCAAAACTATGAGCTGAAATCTTTTCTCTTTACAAATTGATTATCTTGGTTATTTATGACAGAAAGCTAACACATTTTAATCAACCAATACTTCAACTATTGCTTTCTATTTTTCCACTTCACTGTCTCCAATATCCCAACTTCAAAAGTGTCAAACTCCACTAGGATCTGTATCCACTGATCCCATGGCCTCCCCCTCCTCATGTCCATGATTCTCTACTTTCTTGCAAACACCCCATATCTCTCTTACCTTTGTCTTGTTTTTCCAAACTGACTTGGAGGAAAACCAAGTTGGTTACATCACATTCTCTGCCTACTCTGCACCTGCTCCTTCAAGCTGGAAGTAGACAGGACAACCATACGACCACCATGATCACTAACCCAGGCAGGCTCTTGTTGCTGCCAACCAGTCACACTGCATTTCCCTAGTGCACTCATGCTCCCACTCTTCCAAAGACTTGTCTCATCTCTTCTTTCTTTAGATTTCTTTGCCACTTCACCTTTCTCAATCTTAGCTAATACTTTACTTCTCATTAGTCTGGTAAAGGTTAAACAATCAAAAAATATTTCAATAAGCTCCTACTGTCAAATCTACTGAGCTAATTCCATCTATGTCCCAACACTCACTCTGGCTTCCCTTCTCCTTGTCAGAATGATGGTCCCTACAGCAACAGCCAGTCCCTCCACCTATGAGACAAAGTCCATCCCCATCTTGCCCTCTGAAGGACATTATTCCAAAATTCTTCTACCTCACTGTTGTATCATCAGATGTTCTGTCCCTAATCAACTGCTCTCCCACCTTTAAAACATGAACTGATGTCATTTTAAAACTAAATAAACTCTCTTCACCTTAATTTTTCTTTCAGGTACTACCCTGTGTCTCCTTTCTTATTTTTGGGAAAAAAGGTGGCCGGGGAGGGGTTAAGGGTGGGAGTGGAGAATTACCTAAATTCTATGTAGCCAATTCCTCTTCGCCCATTCTGTTTTGAATCCTTCCTGATGAAGTTTTCAAGTCCAACATTAAATAGATATTTCTTTCTCTTGTCAAGGTCTTTTTCTTATCACAAAATCCAACGGTGCAATTTCCATCCTTGTCAGCAGAATTTGGCCATTCCCTCCTATTTATACTTTTTCACATGGTATCCAAGACCCTCTTCATTTTCCTTTCTTATTCAGCCTCCTCTACTGATTCTTTCTCATCTTCCTGATCTCATCCCAGGGCTCAGTTCAAGTCTCCATCTCACTCATTCCCTTGCTGCTGTGATGGAGTCTCATGGCTTTAACACATTCACGCCAGCTTATACCACCAGTGGTACACACAAGACGGTTCTATTAGGTGGCTTACACCACCAGATAGCACTGTGCTATGCCTCCTGATGGGACAGTCATGCATGGGGGTTCACAGCCACCCAGCAGCGAGATACACAAATTATGGCCCCAGCATGAACATGTTAAACCATATCTGTGTGCTAGCAATTCCCAGGTCTCTAGCTGGACCCTTCTTTAATTCCAGACACACATGTCTCATGCACACTGACATCTCCACTTGGGTGACTCAAACCTTGCATATCCAGAACACAAGTTTTATTTTCTTCTGTGCATTACTCTCCAAACTGCTCCTGTCACAATCTTCCTCATTAAAAACCTTGCAGTCATCTTTGACTGCTCTTTCTCACACACCTCACATCTGGTCTATCAACAAACCCACCTTCAAAATATATCCAAAATTTGAGTACATCTTACCGCAACCATAGCCAATGCTCAGAATCAACACACCACCAGCCCTTCCTAGGATTCTTAGACAGGTTCAACAGGTCTTCTTGCCTTTGCTCTGCTTCTCTATCCTTATTTCTCAATACAGCTAAAGTGATCTCATTAACATAAAAGTGAGGTCATCTCCCTGCTCAGAACCTCCACATTTATCCTCCAAAGATGAACCTGCAAATGATTTCCCAAATCAGAATAAAAACCGAAGTTTTTACAGTAGCCTGTAAAATTCCTAAATCTAGTAATACTCTCCCTACCCTCCATATTCTGGTCCAGTCACACTGGTCTCCTATCAGTTCCTCATTCACATTACAAATTTCTAAACCCAAGATCTTTATTTATGCTACTGCCACCTGGAACATTTCTCCTCCGCATTTTCAACAGTATGTTCCAGGCACTACTTTCAGGTCTTTTCACTTGGCATCTCCTAGATGAGATACTATGCCCTAAACACCCTTTTAAAAAATTTTCACCATCTCCACACAATTCCTACTTTTTGTTTCCTCTAAAAGATTTATCATTTTACATATAGTGTATTTTACTTACTTTGTTTTAACGTCTCCTCCACCAAAATATTAGCTCCACAAATACAGGTATTTTTTTCTGTATGCTAAAGTCTAAAATAGTAGATATCAAATAAATACTGGCTGAGCAAATTAATATTTTTGGGGGAGATCTTCCTTAGGATCAGATGTATTTTCACCTGGTTAAAGATAATTAAATTAAATTTAAAATAAAATTAATAATATTCTCCATAAAGTAGTATCTTCCTTCAAAAAAGGAGCCAGTTCCCTAAAATCCCAAAGGGGGATAATTACTCTTCAAATTTACCTCTCTCTGTATAAACATGATACTTAATTAAGGATACATACATTTGTTTCACTTTAAACCTTTCATTTCTAGGTCTGTTTCACTATTTAGTCTTTTTAAAGTCTATGGCTTCTCTTCACCTTCCCTGGTTTATCCTAATTTTCTTTTGCCAACCCAAACTCTTTATTATTTCCTCTAAATTTGATAGTAGCTAAATCATTTATAAAAAATCAATTGGCATGAGATCAGATAATAAGACTATTACTGCTTCTAAAAGGTCAGGAGAGTTGCATGTAAACCTGAAGTTCTGGAAAGGCTGGAAAATAAGAATAGTGAGATTCAGATCATAAAACAATTCCTTAGCCTCTCCTGCCTTCCGTGTGAACCACAGCCTGGTTTCCATCCACAGTAGCATCTCCCCACTTTCTGCAAGCAGATCCAATGCCACTAGATCACAATTCTCCTCATATCCCATCTGATACCCTATGTGTGCACGAACACTCATTCCCTTTTGAGTTCCTGGTCAGTGTCAACAAACGCAGGGTCCCTCTAGTTTTCTCAACTCAATGAGACTTGGAGTGAAACTGGAATCCTTTGGGGCCAGCGTTGACTACCCAGTTTTTAATCAATGTCTTAAATCTCCTTTGCTCTTAACCACAGAGCAAAGGTTGGGAGCCCTGAGGAGCTGGGGGCAGAGGCTGACATCCTACATCTGCAAACAACCACACTGCAGAACATTCCTCTGCTCCATCACCGTGTGGATGCTGCTCTACCAAGAGTTCCAACCACACAGCCCATTTCTGCAGTGTTGACTTCCAAGTCCGCATTTCACAAGATTATCTGGGACTCTTCCCAGCCTCATTTTGACCAATCTCCACCCCCAGAATCATCATGTACCAAATCTACTTTCATGCATGACCCAAATGATGGTCATTATTCACATGTTCCTGGAGCATCTGTCCACACTGCCATTTCCCTGACCAGATCTCCCATGACTGATTTTGAAAATTACAATGTGATGAATTATACTTCACTGATAGAGGAAAACAGATAATGTTAGTGAAGGTAACAGTGACAGAAAAAGAAGACAGCATGGGAAAATGTTACGATAAAATATTAATAAAACATCTATAAATCAAACTTCCTTGGTGCTTATATTAAAAAGACAAAAGCTGAACCACGATTGGGATGGTCTGCATCGTAACTAGATCACCAGGTTATCTCTTTGATGCCAGCAATGTGCCAGACCCCTTTTGCCTTGACTCCCTCCTGCATATTCACCTGACCTTAGAGCTGCTCTAAGTCATAGTTTCTAGTTTCAACATGGTCCCACCTCCTCACAAACTACAGACTCGCAAAAACACAGCCACATCTCTGCTTACACCTTGACATTCACCTGGACTGCAAAGGCAGCTGGGAGGTG
>RJWM01028174.1:0-25930 GCA_004363535.1 Dasyprocta punctata | reverse complement strand
CAGTGTTGTTTTAATTTGCATTTCCTGAATGATCATTGATGTTGAACATTTTTTCATGTATTTATTTGCCATTTGTATTTCTTTCTCTGAGAAGTGTGTATTGATCTCAGATGCCCATTTTTGGATTGGGTCCTTGAATTTTAGGGGCCTGGTTTCTTTTAATTCTTTATACATTTTAGATAGAAGTCCTTTGTCTGATGGACAATTAGCTAAGATATTTTCCCAGTTCATAGGTTTTCTTTTCACTCTGTTGGAGATTTCCTTTGACATGCAAAACTTTTTAGTAAGACAAGATCCCAGTTGTTGATTCTGGGAAGTGCTTCCCGTGAAACTTGATTTTTGTTCATGAACTCTCTGCCTACTCCTGTGTCATCAAGATTTTTACCTACTCTGTCTTCTAGTAAGTTTAGTGTCTCTGTTTTAATATTCAGACCTTTGATCCATTTCGACTTTGTTTTAGTGCATGGTGATAGACATGGATCTAGTTTTAGTTTACAACATATAGAAAGCCAGTTTTTCCAGCAGCATTTGTTAAAGAGGCTTTCTTACAATGTACATGTTTGACCCCTTTGTCAAAGATGAGGTGGCTAAGTGTGTTTGTAGTTGTGGCTGTATCTTCTAATCTATTCCATTGATCTTCATGTCTGTTTTGATTCCAGTACCATGCTGATTTTATCACAGTAGCTTTGTAGTATAGTTTCGAGTCAGGGATTGTGATGCCTCCTGCCTTCCCTTTGTTGCCCAGAATTGCATTTGCTATTCTAGGTCTTTTCTGGTTCCAGATGAATTTGAGGAATGCTTTCTCTAGCTCTGTGAGGTAGGCAGGTGGTATTTTGATTGGGATTGCATTAAATCTGTATAATAATTTTGGGAGAATGACCATTTTCAAGATGTTTATTCTTCCTATCCATGAACAGGGAATATCTTTCCATTTTCTGAAATCTTCTTCGATTTCCTTCTTTAGAGTAATGTAATTTTCACTGTATAGATCTTTTACTTCCTTTGTTATATTGATTACTAAGTATTTCAGTTTTTTGGATGTTATAGTGAAGGGTGTGGTTTCCCTTATTTCTATCTCAGTGACTTTGTTGTTTGTGTACAGGAATGCTATTGATTTTTGAGTGTTCACCTTGTATCCCGCTACATTACTGAATTTGGTTATTACTTCTAGAAGTCTTCGAATGGATTTTTGGGGGTCTTCTATGTAGAGTATCATATCGTTTGCAAATAATGATAATTTCACTTCTTCCTTTCCTATCCTTATTTCCTCTACTTCTTTCTCTTGTCTAATTGCTCTGGCTAATATTTCCAGAACTGTGTTGAATAGGAGTGGTGATAATGGACATCCTTGTCTTGTTCCTGATTTTAGGTTGAAAGTTTTCAGTTTTTCTCCTTTCAGTAAGATGTTGACTGTTGGTTTATGAAATATGGCTTTTATCAGGTTGAGGTAGAGACCATCTATTCCGAATTTCTGTAGGGTTTTTATCATGAATGGGTGTTGGATTTTGTTAAAAGCTTTTTCTGCAGCTATTGCGATGATCATGTGGTTCTTGTCCTTGGCCCTGTTGATATGGTGTATTACATTTATTGATTTCCGTATGTCGAACCATCCCTGCATTCCTGGGATGAATCCCACTTGATTACGGTGTATAATCTTTCTGATAACTTGCTGTATTCTGTTTGCCAGTATTTTATTGAGGATTTTTCCATCTATGTTCATTAGGGAGATTGGCCTATAATTTTCTTTTTTGATTGGGTCTTTCTTTGGTTTTGGTATTAGGGTAATACGTGTTTCCAGGAATGACTTAGGGAGACTTGCTTCCCTTTCGATTTCATTAAAGAGTTTGAGGAGTGTTGGCATTAAGTCTTCCCTAAGTTTCTTGTAGAATTCGGCAGTGAATCCATCAGGGCCCGGGCTTTTCTTTGTCCGTAAGGTCCTAATTATATTTTCAATTTCATAAGCTGATATTGGGTTATTCAGCATCTTTACGTCTTCTTGATTCAGCTTTGGCAATTCATAGGTTTCTAGGAATCTGTCCATTTCTTCTGTGTTATCAAGTCTATGTGAGTAAAGGTTTTTGAAGTGGGTGTTGATGATCTTCTGTATTTCCACTGGGTCTGTAGTGATTTCACCCTTTTCATTTCTTATTGCATGAATCTGAGTTTTTTCTTTCCTCTTCTTGATAAGGTTGGCTAGAGGTGTATCAATTTTGTTTACTCTTTCAAAGAACCAACTCTTGGATTCATTAATTCTTTGTATTGTTTTCTTAGTTTCAATTGCATTAATTTCTGCTCTAATCTTAATAATTTCCTCCCTTCTTTGGGCTTTGGACTTGACTTGCTCTTCTTTTTCTAGAAGTTTGAGGCAGCGCATTAGGTTTTTTATGTGTGTTCTTTCCATTTTTCTGATATGAGAGTTTAGTGCTATAAATTTCCCTCTGAGGACTGCTTTCATTGTATCCCACAGGTTCCGGTAATTTGTATTTGTATTTTCATTCAATTGTAGATATTGTTTAATTTCTTCTTTAAATTCTTCTGTGATCCATTGGTTATTTAGGAGAGTATTATTTAATTTCCATGTGTTTATGTGGTTATTTTAGGTTTTTTTGTCATTCATTTCCAATTTTACAGCGCTATTGTCAGAAAATATGCATGGAATTATTTCAGTTCCTTTACATTTACTTAAGCATGTTTTGTGGACCAGTATATGATCTATTTTAGAGAGTGACCCATGTGCAGCTGAGAAGAATGTGTATTCTGATGTTGATGGGTGGAATACTTGGTACACATCTACTAGGTCCATGTGTTCATAAGTTTGATTCAGTTCTGCTACTTCTTTGCTGGTTTTTTTGTTTGGTTGATGTGTCTCTCTGTGACAGTCGGGTGTTAAGGTCCCCTGTTATATCTGTATTATAGTTTATTTGGTTTTTCATGTTTCTTAAGAATTGTCTTACATAGTTTGGTGCTCCCATATTTGGTGCATATATATTTATGATTGTAATCTCTTCCCTTGAAGTTTTCCCTTAACAAGTATGTAGTGACCTTCTTTATCTCTTTTGATCATTCTCGGTTTGAAGTTTGCATTGTCTGCAAACATAATAGCTACCCCTGCTGTTTTCTGGGTTCGTGTTGCATGGATTGTTTTCCAGCCTTTGATTTTTAGACTGTGAATTTCCTTTTGAGTGACATGTGCTTCTTGTTCACAGCATAGTATTGGGTTTTGTTTCTTAGCCTACTCTGCTAGTCTGTTTCTTTTTATTGGTGAGTTGAGACCATTTACATTGATCGATATAACTGATATGTACTGGCTCATCACTGTCATGATATCTTTCTGTTGTTGGTTTTCTACATTTTCTGTTTAATTACTTACCCTGCTTAGTGGTTTCCTTTTGTTGTTGTTCTTAAGATTGTAGCTCTCTTTGTCTCTTTCTAGAGTGTCTTTCAGTACTCTTTGTAGTGTTCATTTGGTGGGAATAAATTTCTTCAGTTCTTCTTTGTCGTGAAAGTATCTTATTTCTCCATCAATTTTTAAGGATAGTTTTACCTCAATCTCGGTTGAAAGTTGTTTTCTTTCAGGATTTGAAATACTTCACTCCAAGCTCTTCTTAACTTAAAGGTTTGTGTTGAGAAGTCTGCTGTGATTCTGATAGGCTTTCCTTCATAGGTGATCTGTTTCTTTTCTCTGACAGCTTTTAGTATTTTGTTCTTGTGCTGTATTTCTGGTACCCTTATTGTTATATGTCTTGGTGAAGGTTTATTTTGGTTATGGTTAATTGGGGTTCTGTATGTCTCAGTTACCTGTATTTCAGATTTTCTTCCCATGTTTGGAAAGTTTTCTGCTATTATTTCTGTGAATGGTCTTCTCAGGTCATTAGTATTGACCCCTGCTTTTTCATTGATGCCTGTTCATCTTATGTTATTTCTTTTGGCATGGTCTTGCAGTTGTTCAATTGTGGTTTCTTGGTTCCTTAGTATTTTTAAGAGATCTTTTCTTTCTTGGCCATGATCTCCCATGCTGTCTTTAAGATCTGAGACTCTTTCTTCAGCTTCATTCAAGTGGTTTTTCAAACTTTCCATGGAGTTTTTCATTTCCTGCATTTCTCTTTGCATCTGTTTCATGAATTCTGTTTGTGTGTTATATTGTTCATTCAAAGCTTCGATCATTTTCTTAAGTTATTCTATTTTTTTATCTTGCTCTTCTTTAGATACACACATTTCCTTAATAATGATTCTCATTTCATTTTTTAACTGAGAGAATATTTCTGATTTGAATTTCTCTATAGCTTCATCAAGCTGTTTCTTTACTGCATTTTCTATCATTTCAGAATGTTAAGTTGTGTGACTCCCACTGTCTTCTATTTCAGTGTCTCTTGGGTTTGTTCTCAGTGGGATGGGGGTCTGAGACTGCCTCTTGGTCTTTCGTTTTGTCATTTTCTTCTAGAACCTATGTGGCCCTGTGTCCTACAAGGCTGGGTGGGCATTCTCCTGGTGGGTTGTGCTGAGTCGAGGGACCGGTAGAGATGGGTCCTGTGCGCAGCAAGTGAGGACAGCCTCCTGGGATGTGTGGTTGGAGCCTCTGCCTTACTGGGTGTGGGCCAAGGCCTCTGAGTCCCCGGGAGCTAGGCAGAGTGTATCCTGGAGTGTGGCGTCACCCAGACCCTGAGTCTGGCTGCAAGGAGTTCAGAGCTTCTGCTGTGCCAGGGAAGCCTGGGCAAGTCCCAGGCCTATAGTCAAGTGGTATATTTAGAAGTAAATTCATAACCTTAAATTTTTTATTTTTAAATTGAAGAATGGATTTTTGAGGAATCTCCACACTGATTTTCACAGTGGTTTCACCAGTCTATACTCCTACTAATAACATTCCCAACAGCCCCTTCAGAATTTATTATTGGTTAATTTCTTGATGATAGCCATTCTTTCTGGAGTGAGATGCAATGTCAGTGTTGCTTTGATTTGCGTTTCTCGAATGACCAATGATGTTGAATATTTTTTCATATATTTATTTGCCACTTGTATTTCTTCATTTGAAAAGTATGTATTCATCTCAGATACCCACTGACCCAGCTATTCCCCTTCTGGGTATTTTCCTAGAAGACTAAAATTATCATACCACAGCGTTATATATGCACCTGTGTTTATAGTGCACAATTTGTAATAGCTAAATCTTGGAAACAAGTGCCTGTCAACTGAAGAATGGATAAAAAAGGTATGGTATTTTTATACAATGAAGTACTCCTCAGATATAAAGAAAGATAAAATCAAGGCTTTTGTAGGTAAATGGATGCAACTAGGGACCATAATTATAAGTGAAATAAATCAGACTCATATGTAAACATCGTATTGTCTCCCTCTTGTAAGAAACTGAAAGAGTAAATAAGGTCCAAAAGGTATCATAGATATTGTGAAAGGGAATAAAACTGTTCAAAAGGAAAGAACAACTTGGATGGGGGAAAAAGAGAAAAGAACAAAGGGAAATATATGTATATATATATATATATATATGTGTATATATATATATATATATATATATATGTATGCAAGATAGCTGAGGTAATTGTACTGTTAATCCTATTAGTTGGGGGAAGAACCTGTGATTGCTTATATTGTTTGATCTGCTTTGCATGCTTGTATCTTGTAATTTGGGCAACTATTTCAAAGATAACAATATACAATATAGTGACTATTGTTAATTTCCTATCAACTTGCTTTGAAACCATATATCATTTTTATTTTGTTTTTATTGCTTTGTTTTCTTTTTATCTCTTTAAAATAAAAAAATCATCACAGAGACTAAAGCCCACAGTGAACCTTGTACCTTGATTCCTAACAAACTGTATGCAGAGTCATAATTTAGTATAAAACTTGCAGAGAATGGAAATCTACATATATATTACATATAAAATTGCATATATAGGCATAATATGCAAAGAAACTGGATATATATGCAAAGTAACTACTGTACACTCTAAGTTTTGCATATTCTTCATTTTCAAAAAATAAAATAAAAGAAAATGAAGAATGGAATTATATGATTTAAGAATGCAGTATATATGCAGCCAAGAAATGGAATCTTTTTTAGAGAAGAAAAAAATTAAATAGATAAACCTCCAGCAAATTTGATCCATAAAACAAATATGAATTATAAATTAATTGTTTTTTTTTCTGGCACCGGGGATTGAACTCACAACCTTGTCAGACAGGTGCTTAAGTCACTGAGCCAAACTCCCAGCCCTGGTTTTTTGAGGTAGGGTCTCACTGTGTAGCTCAGGCCGGCCTTGCGCTCATGTTGTAGCCCAAGCCGGCCTCGAACTCACAACACTCCTCCTACTTCAGCCTCCCAAGTGCTGGGATTAAAGGCGTGCACCACCACGCCCAGCTAATTAAATGTTATTAATGGGATATAAAAATACAAAGAAAGTTTCTGATATTATTGATACCAAATACATATTCTAATTTGAATCTTAGTAAGCTTGAAAATCTCAGAGAAGTTTAGAATACCTCATAAAATTTAGATACCAAAAATTATTGACAAGTTAAAAAACAATGAGTCTTTAATAACAGGAACATTTCAAACAATAATCAAAGAGAAATTTCTAAAATTATTTTATGCTCAGTGAGTTCCTTCAAATTTTATGGGAAAAACCAATTCAATTATATAATAATGTTATAGATTTAAAAGTGTTGCAGAATTAACATTGCTTTTAAGCCTAACATTATTTGTTATAAAACCTGAGAGATTGCTGTAAAAGGAAATTAACCTATTCTAATTAATCTATTTAGAGGCAAAGTTTATAAATTAAATCCTATCAACTGTTATTCACTGATATAAGACTAACAATTAAATGCAGGTGTTAAAATATAATTTTAAAAGAGAAATTCTTAAATAATACAGATATGAAAATTAACATATGTTCAAGATTTTACATAACTCCTATAAGGAAACTGCAAGGTGTTACAGCCAGTTCAAAGTAGAAGTCAAAGAAACAAAAATTTAGTTTAAAGGTAACAGTAAACACAGATAACAAGTTACAAGCTAGATGAAGAAATACTTCCCATTCACAATAGCAATCAAACATGTAAAATATTGGGTGATGCCCTCATGAAGAAATATACATGACAGAAACTATATATAAAGAGGAAAATTACAAAACTGTATATAAAAATGTGTACAAGTAAGTTTTGATGGTGTGCACAGTCTTAAGGCACTGTAAGTGATTGTTTTACAAGCCAAGACATAGTTTAATGAATGGTTTGTTCACGCTACTCTGGTTTACAAATGCTGTCTGTAGACAACTTCCAAACCATAATTCCTTTTCTTTTTCTTTCTTCTTTTCTTTTTTCCTTTCTCCTTCCTTCTTTCCTTCTCTCCCTCCCTTGCTGCCTGCCTAATCTCTCTTCTTCCTCTTCCTCTACTTTTTCCTATTCTTCCTTTTCTTCTCCCTCTTCCTCTTCTTCTTCTCACTCTTCTTCTCCCTCTTCCTCTTCTTCTTCCTCTTCTTCTTCCTCTACTTCTTTTTTCTTTTCCTCTTCATCCTCTTCTTCTTCTCCCTCTTCCTCTACTTCTTCTTTCTTTTCCTCTTCATCCTCTTCTTCTTCTCCCTCTTCCTTTTCTTCTTCCTCTTCCTCTTCTTTTTCCTCTTCCTCTTCTTCCTCTTTCTCTTCTTCCTCTTCCTCTTCTTCTCCATCCTCCTCTTCCTCTTCTTCTCCATCTTCCTCTTCCTCTACTTCCTCTTCTTCCTTCTCTATCTCTTCTTCCTCTTTCTCTTTCTCTTTCTCTTCCTCCTCTTCCTCTTCCTCTTCTTCTTCTTCCTCCTTTCCCATTTCAGTAACCTCCCAGCTGCCTCAGCTCTGTTTTCCAAGGTGTTACCAGAAAGGTGAATCAAAAATACAGATTCAATTATATCAATCCTCTACTGAAAACTTGTCAGTGGCCTTTATTTCCCAGAGGCATGATATGCAAGACATTTTATATTCTCATCCCAGCCCACACCTGCAGCTTCGTCTTGTAGGTTCTGTCTTTTTATGCTGAGGCAATATCGTTTCCTAAGAATAAACCATTTATCAACTCTATGACTATTCATTTTTTCTTTCCTACCTGGAGCATCTATGTTTCCTTTTATTTCCCTAGTTAATTTCTCATATTAATATAAACATGCTGGAAGACTCATCCCTTGGGTGGGTATCACCAAGACACCTTTTTCTGTGACCTTAGGTGGACTAAGGTGACTTTTCACTGGCTCCTATAGAATGCTAGCCTTTATCACATTTTATGGAAAGAATCTGTGTATTTATTTTCCCCACCAGACTAGACTAGGGACTGGAAAACTATATACTTCATGGGCTAATGCAATTCAACCCCTGTTTTTATACAGCTTGCTAAGTGAGAGTGTTGGTTTTAAAATAAATTTTAAGTGGTTGGTAAAAACAACAGTAGTGTTTCACGATATGTGAAATTATAGGAAACTCAAATTTCAGTGTCCATAAGCAAGGTTTTGTTGAAACTAAATCACACCTATTCATTGTTGTGCTATCAATGCTGCTTTCATATGGAAATGGTAAATTGAGTTATGACAGAGATCACATAGCCTTAAAAACCTGAACAATTTTTTGAGTATTTTTTATTTTAAAGATAAAAAATATAAAAATAACAATAGAACAGAGTTTCAAAACAGGTTAGTAGGAGAGGTAGAATGATCAATACACTTCATATTTTTGTCTTTGTATTACTTATTCAGAGTACAAAATATAGGCGTGATATCTTGTCCAAACAATATTAGCACCAACCCTTCCCATCAATGAACTAAGAGAAACCAGCTGTACAACTACCTTAACTATCTTGTATATAACTGTATTTGTTTCTTTTTCCATTCCTTCCTTTCCCCTTTCCCCCATCACAGTTTGTCTGTTCTTTTTGTTTACTTGTTCAGTTTCTCACACTACTGAGACAATATGATGTTTACAAATATGGGTCTGATTTATTTCACTTATGAGTATGGTCTCGAGTTCCATCCATTTACCTATAAAATTTTTACCCTTTTTATGGCCAAGTAGTACTCCATTATGTAAAAAAATGCATCTTTTTTATCCATTTGTCAGTTGATGAGTATTTAGGTTGCTTCCAAGATTTAGCTATTACAAATTGTGCTGCTATAAACATGAGTACACATATATCACTGCAGTATGATGTTTTTCATTCTTCTGGGAAAATATTCAGAAGGGGAATAGCTGGGTCAAATGGGACCTCAAATCCTAGTTCTTAAAGGAATCTCCACACTGATTTCCACAGTGGTTGCACCAGTCTACACATCCATCCACAGTGGAGAAGGGTTCCTTTTTCCCCACAGCCCCACTAGCATTTGTTATTGGTTGATTTTTTGATGATAGCCATTCTTTCTGGGGTGAGATGGGCTCTCAATGTTGTTTTAATTTTCATATCTCAAATGACCAGTGATGTTGGGCATTTTTTCACATGTTTATTTGCACTTTGTGTTTCTTCATCTGACAAGTGTGTATTCATCTCAGATGCCCATTTTTGAATTGGGTCACTGAATTTGTAGGGGATCTGATTTTTTTTTTCAATTCTTTATGTGTTCTAGATATAATTCCTTTGTCTGGGAGACAACTGGCTATATGATTTCCACACTGAGTTGTCTTTTCACTCTGTTGGTGATTTCTTTTGTTGTTCAAAAACTTTTTCATAAGGTGAGATCCCAATTTTGACTGTTTGTAATATTTCCCTTGTAGTCTGGGTTTTGTTCATGAAGTCTCTGCCTACACCTGTGTCACTGAGATTTCTACCTATTTTCTCTTCCAGTAAAGTTAATGTTTCTATTTTAATATTTAGATCTTTGATCCATTTTGACTTTAGTTTAATTTGTGCTGATAGACATGAGTCTAGCTTTAGTCTTTGGCATGTAAAAAACCAGTTTTTCTAGCACCATTTATTAAAGAGACTATATTTCTTCCAGTGAATATGTTTAACTCCTTTTTCAAAGATAAGGTGGCTGAGTGTGTTTGGAATTGCATCTGAATCTTCTATTTCACTGATCCTCAGGCTTGCTTTTTTGTTTTTTGTTTGTTATTGTTTGTTTGTTGCCAATACCATGCTGGTTTTATCGCAGTAGCTTTGAGATATAATTTCAGGTCCGGGACTGTGATAGCTCCTGACTTGCCTTTGTTGCCCAGAATTGCTTTGTTTCTAGGTCTCTTTTTGTTCCAAGTGAATTTTAAGATTGTTTTCTCTAGATCTGTGAGGTATTTTAATGTTTTTTTAAATTGGGATTGCATTAAATTTCTATAGCAGTTTTGGGAGTATGGCCATTTTCACTGTGTTGTTTCTCCCTGTTCAAGACCAAGGTGTATCTTTCTATCTTCTGATATCCTCTTCAAGCTCCTTTTTTAGGGTACTATAATTTTCACTGTACAGATCTTTTACATTTTTTGTTAGATTGATTCCTAAGTATTTCATTTTTTAGATGCTTTTGTGAAGGGTATGCTTTGCCTAATTTTTCTCTCTGTGAGTTTGCTGCTTGTGTACAGGAATACTGTTGATTTTTGAGCATTGACTTCGTATCATGTTACGCTACTGAATTTGGTTACTAACTCTAGGAGTCTTTTCATGGAGTTTTGGTGTCTTCTAAGTAGAGTATCATGTCATGTGTGAATAATAATAATTTAACTTCTCCCTTTCCTATCCTTATTTCTTTTATTTTTCTCTCTTATCTAATTGCTGTAGTTAATGTTCCCAGAACTATATTGAATAGGAGTGGTGATAATGAATATCCTTGTGCTGTTTCTGATTTTAGAGTGTAAGTTTTCAATTTTTGACCATTTAATATGATGTTAGCTATTGGTTTGTCATAGATTTTTGAGTTTTATCAGATTGAGGTTAAGACCATGTATTCCAATTTTCTATAGGGCTTTTATCATGAATGGATGTTGGACTTTGTCAAATGTTTTTTCTGCATTCATTGAGATGATCATCTGATTCTTACCCTTGGTTCTGTTAGTATGGTGTATTATGTTTATTGATTTGTGTATGTTGAACTATTCCTGTATTCATGGGATGAATCCTGCTTGGTTATGGTGTATACTCTTCTTGATGATTTGCTTCATTATTTTTGCCAGTACCTTATTAAGAATTTTTGCATCTATGTTCATTAGGGAGATTGGCCTATAGTTTTCTTTTTTGGTTGCATTCTTTTCTGGTTTTGGAGTCAGAATAATACTTGCTTCCAGGAATGATTTTAGAAGTACTGCTTCCCTTTCAATTTCCTTAAAGAGTTTCAGCATTAGTGGCATTAGTTCTTCTCTAAATATCTTGTAGAATTCAACAGTGAATCCATCAGGGCCTGAGCTTTTCTTTGTTGGTAAATTTATAATTATATTTTCAATTTCATTGGCTGGTATCCAGTTATTTAGATTTTTTTATGTTTTCTTGATTTAGTTTTGGCAATTCAATTGTGTCTAGGACACTGTCCATGTCTTCTGTGTTTTCCATCTTGTCAGATTATAGGTTCTTATAGTAGGTATGGGTAATCTGAATTTCTGTAGGATCCATTGTGATTTCCCCTTTTTATTGCTAATTGCTTGAATTTGTATTTTTCTTTCTTCTTTTTGCTGAGATTAGATAATGGTCTATCAATTTTATTTATTCTTTCAAAGAACCAACTTTTCAATTAATTGATTCTTTGTATTGTTGTTTCTATTGTTATCATAATACCCTTGTAATGTACAATCAAAGGGAAGAGATTAAAACTATTAAAACTTTTTAAAGTGACGTTTCCTGTCATGTATTATTATATCAGATATGAGATGCTTCATAGTTGGTACAGTGTTATTTGAGTGCCGAAAAGACAAAAGACAGAGAAAACAAAGTAATATTATAAAGCAGGGGCAGGTAAACTATGGCCAATGGCCAAATCTGCCCTGCTGTCTGATTTTGTAAATATAGTTTTATTGGAGCATGGGCATGCTCGTCTATCTATGAGTTGCCTATGATTGTATCCTACAGTCTCAGAATTGAGTAGTTTCAACAGTTACTATGTACTCTACAAAGTCTAAAATATTTATTACCTTGCCCTTTACAGAATAAGTTTGTTGGCCCCTGATATAAAGCATCCTCCACAAAAGATAATCTTTAGACATTAGCTAAAGGTTACAAACTCTGAAAGAAAATCAGCATAATCTAGAAGTAAGAATGAATATAAAGAATCACAGAATAAAACCACCAAACATGGTAGGCAAATTGATGAATTCTTGGGGTTCAGTAATTTAAATTTGAGCCATGATGTATTTAATATGGGTAAAATTAATATCATTTGAATTCATACAAATATGTGTTTTTTGACTTGCTTCTTTTCACAAGATATTTTTTGAGTGCTACTAGAACCTAGATACTGAGTTAGCTGATATGCATACCATAGTGAATGTATTGGTTTGATACTGTGTCCCCACAAGGCTTCATGTAATTTGGACAGGGCTGAGTCTAGTGTTTGTGATTGGTTTGTTGTCTAGTGCTGGGATTGGTGATGTGAGTGCTGCACCTGCCCAGGGGTGGAGCCGTCATACAGAGTAAGGGCTGGAGAACGTCTCTTTTGCTTTCTGTCTTGCTGGGTTCCTGTGCCTTGCTGTTTGGCAGCCGCCATGAATGGCTGCCCCGCCACACCACACTGCTTTGGAGCCAACTAAGAATGGACTAAAACTCCCAAGAACTGTAAGAAATAAACCTTTCCTTCCCTAATTTGGGCATCAGGTATTCTGTCTCAGAAGCAAGAGAAGAGTAACCAAGACAATGAATAATACAGTTCCATTCTCTGCTCACGTGGAACTTACTGTGAGTCGGGTTTAATCCTCATGTGACTTCTAATTGTGTGATTTTGAGCATGCTTTTATAACTTATTTTAGCCTCTCTTTTCTTACCTATGTAATAAGAACTCTATTTTTTATTTTAATTTATTTTAGTACTTATATGTGATACATAATGACTGCTTTCATTATGTGTATTTTGTCCATGTACATGATGTATTTCAATTCTTTTTTCACATATTCTTCCCCTCCCTATTTCTTCCCTACCCTTCATCTCCTATTCCCCTTTTCACTTGTAGTAGATCTAACTCCCTGTTTCATTTTATCTATCTTTTATTTTGCTCTTTATTTATACATTAGATCTCTCATAGGAGAGAAACTATATGGTATTTAAGCTTGGGTGTCTGATTTATTTTTCTTAACCTTAATGCAAGTTTGTCATAAGGATTAAATGAAGTACTTTTTGAAGTCATTCAAATAATGTTTATTGCATGCCAATTATGTGTTCAGCACTATTACTGGTATTACTGATACAGCAGTTAAAGCAACAGATTAAAAAAAATTCTGGCCTTCATGGAAATTACCTTTTAGATAAATATGTGAAAGTACCTGAAATAAAGTAGGCATTAGGTAACATTGCTTTTTCTCAAGTACATAAAAGGAAGGCAGTGCTTATCCTTTATTACTGGTTCTAGCAGGGAGTATAATACTTCATTGCACAAATTTTCTGTTAATAAATAGCACTTTTGACAGCATAGACCAGATTATTTTATCAGTCACTTTAAAAATGGTCAGAGTAGTCATTAGGTTGGATAGATCAAGTTGTGAAAAACAACTACTTCCAAATTGGTTTACCTCTCTTTTATTAAATGTATCTCTTTGCCTTTTTTCCTTAATAGTGCTGAAGATTGAACTCAGAGCCTCCCACATGCCAGATAAGCTCTGTATCACTGAGTTATATGCATCTAGCCCCCTTATTTCCATTTTCTATACTGTTCCTTGAACTACAGACTTTCCACCTTTCTCTTCCAAAGCAAAGACTGCCCAAAGTCAAGCTCCAATCAAAGACCAATTTATTGTCAGAGCTAAGATAAGTCTCTGTATCACTGTGCTTGGTGATTCCACTTTACAGGTGAGGAAACAGGGCTAGCATGAGGAAGGGCCTTCCTAATACCACAGTCTTGGGAGTGACAGAGTTAGCACTAGAACCAGTATCTCTGCCTGTCAGTCCAGTTTTCTTTCCACTATTTCTGGTATATGTCACACTTGCTACCTCCTTTAAAAAGCCTTATTCTTTAGGCAAGATATCATGCCTATATCCCCTACTCTGAATAAGTACTAGGAAGACAACAATTTACAATGTGACAATAATTTATAATGTATCAACTATTGTAACTGTCCTGCTAACCTGTTTTGAAACTTGGATTCATTGTTTGTTTATCTTATTTTTTCTCCTTAAAATAAAATTTTAAAAAAAGAAGCCTTCCTGCATTTGGGAGAAATGAATCCTTTCTATTGCAAAATAAGTTTGTGATTTTATTCTTTAACTTAACATTTTCTTCTGCCAGCTCTCTTTTATAAACTGATTTACTTCCAAATGTTGCACCTATTCCCTGGGCATGCAAGACTGCCAAATCCCTGGCCCCAACTTTTCTTTCTTCCTGAGCTCCAAACTTCTAAAGTATACACTTCGCCTTACACACCCAACCCTAATATCCTGATATCTAAAGTTTTGTCCATGGCATCTGTATTATCCCTGTAAGTGAGGCTCACAATTGTAGAGCCCTATTCAATTACATCCTTTATTGCCAACTGTCCTGAGTCCTTTCTGAGCTCACTCTGCAGTATTTCCAATATGTATCTCATCTATCTCCACTGACTTTTTCCTGCTAATGACAGGGACTCATTACCTCTTACCTGGATGCTTTCCAACTTATTCTTTGCACTTCTACAAAATTAATCTTCCTAAACTGTATTTATTTCAATCAGCAATAATTGTATTTTGGATAAACCTCATGAGTTATAAGATCTCTATTGTACTTAGCCTGGGTCTGTCATTTCATTTCTCAAGAAAATCAATTGCCTCCAGAAATAAGTCCAAGTACTTCAGCCCAGAGTTTATGAACTAGTTTATATGGGTCTACATGATTTATCTTCTTGAAACCCAAAGAGTTCCTTAAAGCAGATAGCTCCTTCTTTGTTCATGCTATTTTTTTAACCTGTGTGCTGTACCTCATTTTCCTGCAGTTCAAAAAATCTTTCTCCTTGAATTCCTACTCTCCCTTCTTCAGGTATTGTCAGCTTGTTATCCTGTTTGTCAAAATGTTTTTCTCCTAAGTCTACAAATCTGGTCAGTATTTTGAAAACAACGTTTCTCAGACCTATGTTTCCCGTTAACTGTTTCCCTTTGGACAATTGTGTTTGCTCACTAGTTATCCTTACACATGTTCCACTCACAAGCACAACCTGAAACATTCCCCAAGAACATCCCTCAATTACCAGCAAACTGTAGATTAATTAAAACAATGAGCTCCTTATAATCTGTTCTTAAATTCACTTCTGTTGTTGCCAAATACTGCAGCAACAAAGTACCACACGTGGAGTGCCTCAAAACAATCAAAACTCTCTCATACTTCAGGAGCCTAGAAATCTGAAATTGGGTGTTAGGAGGTCCCAGCTCCTCCTGAAGGCACTAGGAAAGAACTTTCCTGCCTCTTCTAGCTTTTTATGAATACAAGCAGCCCTCAGCATTCTTTGGCTTATAGACACAATGCTCCAACCTGGCTCTATCTTCAGAAAGCATTTTCACTTGTGTCTCAATGTATCTCTGTGTCTGTGTGGCTTTCTTGTAAGATCATCGGTCATTGGCTATATGGCTTACCTTACAACAGTATGCCCTTATATTAACTAATTATGTCTGCAGAGACCTCCCATTTCCATTGTCATCTCATTGCTGATTTTAGAGGAATTACTTTGTTTTTTCCATTCGTTATGTTGTTGACTTTGGGTCTGTCATATATGGTTCTCATCACTTTGAGGCAAGGTCCTTCTATACCTATTTTAATCAAGAAAGGATTTTGAATTTTGTCAAAGTTTTTTCTAAATCTATTGAGATAATCATGTGATTTTTATTCTTGATTGTATTTTGGTGGTATATTACATTTATCGATTTATGTATGTTGAACTATCTTTGTATCCCTGGGATGAAGACAAATTGGTCACAATGTATGATCTTTTAAATAAGTTTTGTCTTTGTTATATGTGTCTTTTTTTCCTCTTAAATAAATAAAATAAAATAAAATAAAATAAAATAAAATAAATAAGTTCTCGGATTCTGTTTGCAAGTATCTTATTGAGGATTTTTGTATCTATGTTCATCAAGGCTATTGACCTGTGATTTTCTTTTTTTGTTGATTCCTTATCCATTTTTGGTATCAGGGATTTCTGGCTTCAAGAAATGTTTAAAAGCATTCCTGCCTTTTTAATTACATGGAAAAGTTTGAAGAATATTGGTGTTAGCTCTTGTCTAAATTTCCAGTAAAATTCAGCAGTAAATTCATTGGGTCTTGCACTTTTCTTGATTGGTAGAATTTTTATTGTTGCACTGATTTCATCGTTTTTTTTTTTTTTTTAGTCTTTTCATAGATTTTTAAAAAATCTCTTTGTTCAATTTTGGTAAGCCATGTGTGTCTAGAAATTTATCCATTTCTTCTAGATTCTTTTGCTTATTGGAATGTAAGTTTTCAAAGTGATTCCTAATACTCTCCTGTATTTCAGTGATGTCTGTTGTGATTTTCTCTTTTTCATTTCTTATTTTATTGATGTGGGTCTTTTCTGTCTTAGTAAGTTTGGCTAAAGGTTTATCAATCTTATTTATCCTTTCATGGACAGATTTTTTTTTAACCGGGGATCGAACTCACGACCTTGCGCTTGCCAGGAAGGCGCTTACACCACTGAGCTAAATCCCCGGCCCTTATTTATCCTTTCAAATGATCAACTCCTTGATTCATCTGTCCTTTGTATTATTATTTTGGTACTTTGATCTTTATAATTTATCTCTTATTTGTCTCGGGTTTGAAGTGCTCTTGTTCTTTTTTTTAGACTTTGAGATACTTCTTTAGGTTGTTTAGAATCATTCTGTTTTGCTAATGTAGACATTCATAGCTATAAATTCACCCCTCTTGCTCATAGCTTTCATTGGGTCCTACAGATCCCAATCTGTTGTGTTTCCATTGTTATTTGATTCTAGGAATTTTTAAATGTCTTCCCTGATTTTTTCTGTGACTTATTGATTGTTCAGGAGTGTATTACTCAATCTCCATGTATTTGTATAGTTTTTGTGGTTTCTTTGCTATTGATTCCACTATGATCTGACAGGTTGCATGAGATTATTAGTTTTTATACTTATTGAGGCTTGTTTTATGGCCTAAAATATGGTCCATTTTGAAGAAAGCTCAGTAGGCTGCTGATAATAATATACATTGTGCTGTTGTTGGATGAAACACCCTATAGATATTTGTTGAATCCTTTTTTCTGTAGTGTAGATTAACTCTGAGATTTCTTTATTGATTTTTTTGTCTGATTGACCTGTCTGTGATACTGGAGTATTGAAGTTCCACACTACAGTTGTATTCATGTTTGCCTGCTCTTTTATGTCAAGTAGTTTTTGTTTTATGAAGATGAGTGTACTGTCATTCAGAATATATATGTTTATGGTTAATCTGTAGTGACCATCTTTGTCTCTTCTGACCCATTTTGGTTTGAAATCAAGTTTGTCAGAATTTAGAATAGCTACTCCTTCTTGCTTTTGGACTCCAACTGCTTGGAGTATCATTTTTCCATCCTTTCATATTTAATCTGTGTTGTGGATGAAGTGTCTTCCTTGCAGGAAATGTAGTTGGGTTTTGTTTTTTGATCCACTCTGCCAATATGTGTCTTTTGATTGAAGAGTTAAAACCATTTAGGTTGAGTGTCTTTATTGAAAGGTATATACTGATCTGATCTTTATGTTGCTTTTCCAGTGTTTGATTCTTGTTCTCCTTTTGTTTAACTACTCTCCCACTGAAGTTTATTCTTTTCCTTAGCCTCATGGACTGAAAAAAATCATTTCCACTCTCAAAATTGCTGTTCACTCTAGTACTTGAAACTTTAGCCAAAACAATCAGGCAAAAGAAAGAAAACAAACTAAAAAAGGATATGGACAGAAAAGGGAGAAATTATCCCCATTTGTATATAATATGATCGTTTACTTATATGACCCAAAAAATTCCACCAGAAGACTTTTAGATACAATAAACACATTCAGGACAGTGACGGGATACAAAATCAACACTTGAAAATCATCCATATAGTAAATGCATTGAAAAAGAAATCAGAAAACCAATTCTATTCATGATGGCTTTAAAAATATTAAATACCCAGGAATCAACCTTACCAAGGAGGTGAAAGACCTTTATAACAAAAAATACAGAACTCTGACATTTCTTCTACCCAATTAATCACTCCAGTACCTTTAATGTCAGTCTCGAAAAGTTTCAGATCATGGGCAAAATGTGGACACATTTTCTTCCAGAGTGTAACATGCCTGGCCTATAGTCTAATTGTCAGTGGAGTTCCTATTCTCAATTGAAACCTCCTGAGCCAGACCATTACTATCTGCACTGCTGTCAGCATTTTGGTCTTCTGAGCTCTGACCAATAACATCTATGAGGCTCTGCTTAACAGCATTCTAGGGCTTCTCTAACTGGCATCTGAAAAACTTGCCAAACTCTTCCCATAAACCAGTTCTAAAGGTTTCTAAACCACATAGTCATGACTCATTAAAGCAATGACCCCACTTCTCTGGTACTAATTTTATATGCTAGTCACTTTCCTATCACTGGGACAAAGTACCTGACATTCACAATTTAAAGGAGAAGTTTGTTTTGGTTCATGGTTTCAGTCAATGGTCAGCTGTCTCCAAGAAATAAATGACATGCTAGAAGGGCATTATAAGGAAAGCTGTTCAACCCATGGAAACCAGGCAGCAAAGAGAAAATGGAGGAGCCGGGGAGAAAAATATGAGTGTATAGGTTACAACCCCAGAGATGCACCTCTAATGAGGTCTTGCCATCCAACAGCACATGCACCTACTGAACTCATCAGTGGATGAATTTACTGATTAATATATTGCCCTCATGATCCAATCTCCCTCCAAACACATGAAACGGGCGGAAGGCACATTTTAGATCTAAACAATAACAGACTACCTACAGAATGTGAAAAAAATTAAGCTACTGTTTTCATAGGGGGCTAATGTATAGAATATATAAAAAACTAAAAAATTACTCCCTCAAACAAATGACCCGATGAACAATGGGAAAATGAAGTAAATAGAAACTCAAAAGAAGTAAAAATGACTGATAAGTACAAAAATATCATTTTTTTAGCTATTGATGAAATGCAAATCAAAACAATGCTTATATTCCATCTCACCTCAGTCAGAATGGCAATCAAGGGATGGATGGAGGGGTAAGCAGGGAAGAAGGGAACATGAAAAGAATTAAGATGTTGTGTGCACATATACCAACCCTCCATGATGAATGTAATCATTATGTACTGCAAAGAAGTAATAATAAAAAAAATTTAAAAGACTGCAAAAAGCAACAAATGTTGGCAGTGATGTGTGGAAAAGGAACCTTCTACATAGTTGGTGGGAATCTAAGCTAGAACAACTACTATGGAAAACAGTATGGAGATTCCTTGTGCAAGGTTTATTGCTAATTAGACTGGATGGAGTTATAAGTTACAAATGCGATTTATGAGACCTAGCATTTATTGAGTGTCTAGTGGGTCCTGAACATTGAACTGGGTACTTTATATACCTTACATTAAAAGGAAGGTAAAATTAGCTAATTTTGGAAATGTAGCATTTGAAGTATTTCTAAGACATCCAAATAGAAATGTCCAGTAGGGAGTTGCAACTATTGGTTTAAGAAACAGAAAATAAGCAAGAACTCGAATTAGATTTAGAGTTACTTGAGTAAATGGTAAATAAAACCACTGAATTGGATGGGATCTTCTAGAAACAGTTGAGAGGAAGGGAAGCAATCTAGGGACTAGATCCTAGGAGACATACATTTACAAGCTAAGCACAGAGAGGGGAACCACTCATTCATTAGTCTGACAAATGTGTACTAGCCCATATTCTCTGCCAGGTACTGTGTAGAAAGTGGTGATATAGCAGTGAAAAAATGGTCCTTTTACTCATAGACTTGATATTCTGGTGTGATGAGAGAAGTAGACAATAATCACAGAGAATCAGATATATAGCTTCAGTTAGTGCTAAGTTTTATAAAGAAAAATAAATCACTGTTGTAAAGGCATGTAAAATGATGAATTGTGGGTATGATGGAGACACCTGGGGCAGGGAAACTTTAGCTAGTTCTGGAAAGGCCTCTCTAAAAATACTTGAACAAACAAATGATAAGGAGGTAGCCATATAAAGATCTGAGGATAAGAGTATTCTAGGCAGAAGGATATCAGTATAAATGCCCTTAAAATGGAAAAAACATACCATATTCAAAGGTCTGAAAGAAAACTATTGAAATTGGACTTTGTTGACCAAAGGAAGCATAAAGGGAAATGAAGTTAAAGAAGTAATTAAGACACAATCACGTAGGACCTTTTAGCTTTAATAATGAATTTAAATGTATTCTACTTGTAGGGGAAAGATGCTAGAGGATTCCAAATAGGATAATGATATGATTGGTTTGGGACTTGGAGATAATAGTACTGGCTGTTATATGGAAGGAGACCATAGGGAGGAGAGGGGCCAGTGAAACTTTTTAGAAAGTTAATTGCAATAATTCAGGCAAGAGATGATGATGGGTTAAACTTAAATTTTAGTAATGGATATAGTGAAAAGTGAATGGATCTAGGGAGCATTCATCTGATAGTAAGGAGAAAAAGGAAGAGTAAAAAGAAAAAGGACAACCAGAGATGTAGGAAAAGATATATGGTAGAGTGATGCCATGGAAACCAAACTCAGGGAAAGGATTTCAAGGAGGAGCAGTCCATCAATAGATATCACTAAATACTGTAGTCAAGTTAGATGAATATTAAAAAGAGACTACTGGGTTTGCTAATACAGGGGCTATTAGTTCACTTTGGCACAAAAGCCTTCATTAAAACATTAGGGTAGTAGAGTTGTAGCTCCGTGGCAAAGAATCTACCTTTCATGTATTAGGAGACCCTGGATTCCATCCCTCACACCACAAAACAAAAAAGTTAAACAAACTAAACAAAAACCAAAAGCATACATTAGAGTTACAGACTCAATTGTAATGAAGAATAAATAGTAGATTAGGAATTGTATATGTAAGTGTTTTTGTTTCTGTGCTGGAGTTTGAATCCAGGGCCTTGCTCATGCTTGTAGTCACTCTACCACTGAACTGTATCTCCAGTCCAACAACATTTTTAGAAGAATGGCAGATGACCTGGGGAGAGAAATCTGTTTATCTTCCTTATTGGACTGTCATTTCTTGGAAGAAGGGAGACATGTCAAATTTACATAATATACACACAGAAACTTGTACAGGATATGTTACTGCAGGTTTCTAACAAAAGTAGAGTTCTGGACCCAGAAAGACTCCACAAATTCTCCCAAGATTTCTTTTAAGAAAATTGGATCATTCTGCTACCATTGAAACATATGGTTAGCAAAAAAACACTGAAGAGATATTCCTGTACCCTAGAGAAATAAAAAAGTGAAATTGACAGAAGGTACAGTAATTCCAACTCAGTCTGTGATATCTTGACACACACCTCTCTGCCTCATACGTAGACAGAGATCTGGAAAGTCTAATCCTAGAACTGAAAATAATTTGTTTGTTTTTCTGCATAGGGTATAAATACTTAGATGTCTAGAAGTCGTGTAGGGCTAGTCTCCTCTGCTGCAAGTAGCTTAACAGTCAACCATAGTGGAGAGGAGAAGGATTTGGGTGTAATAGGTATATAACTATATTTGAAGGGTATAAATGCAGCAATAAGCCAGGCATAGTAGTACATGTGTATAGTCCCAGCTACTCGGGAGGCTGATAAAGGAGGGTTGCAAGCTCTAGGCAAGCCTAGGCAACTTAGCAGGACCCTATCTCAAAATAAAAAGATAAAAATGGATGGGAGTGTAGCTCAATGGTAGAAGAGTGCCTCAGGAATAGAACCCCAGTACCACAAGGAAAAAAAAAATAGGTACAAGAAAAGGGATTTTACAGAGCAGAATTAGGGTAGATCAGAGCATAGCTAGATGAAATCAAGATAAGGCTATTTAAAGGTATCTGAGAAACCATCTTGCCACTGAAAATTACTGGACTGTGAGCAAACCTTTGAGAGGAAACAGTGGAAACCCCATCACTGAGTCACAGTTATTTACAACTAGACAGGACAATGTGGAGAAATCACGTAACATAATACAGGGAGTGGTTTCACTTTGTTCCCAGAGGGATATACTGGATGTGACATAATAGCTTTTTCCTACACTAATTTAGTTGACTGTGTCAGAGAAAATACAGGATGTCAACAGTTTGAAAGAGAGGACTCCAGAAGACATGGAGAATTAGTCAGGGGCAGGTGAAACTCCATAAATTTAGGACTTTGTGCTTACCACTGAGCTATTAAGTCATGACTCCAGTACTAGAATATGGTATTTGATGAATAAATGAATAGCTGATAGACGACTGAATGACATTTTGGGGAGCACACCTGGAAACACCAATATAAGATGAGCAGTGAACTGACAGGTTAGACATGTTCTTTAATATCTCTGAGTCAGGTTGGTTTGTCATTTCTTTTTCAGAGATTTCTCAGGATGGAATGAAAGCATAGTGATAAGACACATGGGGTGATCTACAAATATGGTGAATGCTTAAAGTTTTAAAAATTTATTACAGTGAAAGATGCATTGCCATTAATCCCCCTCAAATATTCCTCTGTGTTTCAAGCATACTTGTGTCACAAGTATGTCTTGCCACTTTTGTTATATTTAAAGCTTTTTATTAGTACTTGTGGTACAAAATGATTACATTTATCATTGAGATTTGGTACATGCACATAACACATCTTAATTTTTCTTTTATCCCTTCCCTTTCCCCTCCCTCTATCCTCCCTACATATCTGAGTCCCTTTCTGAAGCAGTTCTAGAAGTTCTTTTTCGTGTCTTTAATTATCATGTTGTTGTGGCTGCCTCCATGTCCTGAATCAATTAAAAATGTTTACCTTTGGTGGTCATTTTAATTTTGGACAAGAGCCAGAAGTCACATGGTGGCACATCCAGTAAAGATGATGGAAGAGGGCACATTATAATGTTTTTATGAGCCTATATTTCCATTGGATGGCACACAGCAGCAGTATTCACTGTTTTTTATCACAACTTGCAAAGACAGTCACGCAATAGGACTTTAGAACTGCTACAGAAAGTGGCAATAAGCTAGATATGGTGGCGCATGCTTGTAATCCCAGCACTCAGGAGGCTGAAGCAGGAGGATCACTGTGAGTTCAAGGCCAGCCTGGGTTACAAAGACAGTTCAAGATCAACCTGAACTGCATAGAGAAACCCTGTCTCAAAAAGACAAAAAAGAAAGGAAGAAAGAAAGAAAGAAAGAAAGAGAAAAGAAAAGAAAAGAAAAGAGGCAATAACAATGGGATAAGTATGTTTGAAGTAAAGGGGAATGTTTTGAGGGAGATTAATGGTAATGTGTCTTTGGCCATTATAAATGGCTTTAATTTAAACATTGACTATACATTGTGATCACCCCTTGTACTTTGAATTTACCATCTTAAGAAGTATCAACTCTCTTTCCGTTCTTTTTTTCCTTAATCAGTATTTTCGTAAAAGTAAAAATTTCTCTTTGTTTCATCATATGGAGAAAAGATAGAATTACACCTTTCCACTTTAAAAAGTCATAGATATTGATGTTAGAACACCTTAGTTTAACATTAACTAACAACCACAGGTAGTTTTAGAGAAATTTTTAACAACAGATAAGGCACTATTAGGTGTACTCCTCTGTTGCTCCGTTTGTATCAACTAACCCTAAATCTTAATTCAAATAAAATAAAAATACTCTTCTAGCAGCATGTCTTCATACTTGGAACTTCCTCAGTATCCAAAAGACTTATGTCTGCCACTCAGTGATTTTTTTATCATTCATACTGTGCTGGGCACAGGTAAAATGTTTCCTAGCCAGTGGAGAGCTCTAAATATGCCTGTTTGACCTCCTTGCTTTCAGATTTCTTTATACTGTTATTTTGTCTTTATCTAGTAAACAGAACTTATAGAGAAAAAAATAGCTTCATTAAGAAAATGATACCACTAAGTATATAAAAATCCCATTTTTCTCTTTCCTTAAGCAGAATATATTTTCAGCATTTCTCTTTGTATTTCCTCCACTTTGCTGCTGTTGTTTAGCTGCAGTTATGAGACAGCAGTTTGATTTGGGTACAATAACTGTATTTAATTAATATCCCAGAGCAACTAACTTCCTTTAACAACAGTGCTAAGGCTGTTTTCTCTGAAATGTTTTTTCAAGGTCTTGTATCTCTTGCACAAAACAGACTGTTCTGAAAAATATTTACCATAATTTTTGATCAGAGAGTTAAAGTAATCCTAATGTAACAGCTAAAGATGAGTGCAGAGAATTTGGTCAATAATCAAAGGAAGTACTCAAAAATAATGGATAGAAAAGTCATTCAGCTGAAGTAAGGCCTTGTAAATGAATCAAGATTATTTAACTTGAAAAGATAAAATTTTTCAGACTCAGAAATAGCCACTTGCCACGAATGGTTCAACAAACAAAAAGCAAAAATGAAATAAAAAAATGTCAAAATAACTAATTTCACAACCAATTTAATGTCCATGGAAGAGCTTTATTTAGCCAAACATAGAACCTATGTGATGGATTTTTTTATATATATTTGCTTTGTAAGACAGAAAGAAGGGATTTAATAACTGCTTTTAAGCACTGTAAAATATTCTCTAGAAAAAGTAATTCTGCATTTCTAGAATGCCAGGAATTGAACCTCATGCTCTACTCTATCTGCCCATTTTTCTCTGTCAACCCCAAAATCTCTCATCAGCTACTTTATTTTTCTTGAATGATCTTTCTCATTCTGTCTATATTACAAACCACAAGTCACTGGCACATGCATGAGGGTGTCTGCTTTCTTTTTTCATTGAGGACAAGAAAAACTTCATTTTTAACATGAGGGATTTGAGCTGTGCCTTCTTACACAATTTTCAAGTCACTTTCTGTAGTCAGTGATAATTCAGCCATGAAAGCTCTGGGATTTTATTTGCTGACTTCAGCAAATCCCTAGAGATGCTTTACCAAGTAAGGGAACTGGCTGCAATGGATGAACTGCAAACTTTTCAACTGTTTGTCTTATTCAAGCCAGAGTTCTCTCAATGTTGAATGCACTGGAGAGAATCTAAACTACTTTTTTGAAGACCAAATGGCAAATAGTCAAAAAAGAACATTGGACTTTGCCCTATTAATTTCTTTTTTTTTTCTCTCATATATACGCATCCAACTTCTCAGTTTGTCCTTTAAATATGTAGTATAGTTTACTGCCATGGTTTCAACTACCTGAATCCAAATGTTTCTCATATTTGCGTCTCTATCCTAAAACTATTTTCTGTTTCTTTTAATTTTAAAGAGAAAGAAAAAACCAGAAAAATCAAGAAGCAAGCAAACCAAAAAATAAATAAAATAAAAGGCAAAAGGACAACAATAACAACAACAAAAAACAATAGTGATATAGAATTTTAAAACAAGATGATATGAATATAACAATGGTTGTTACATTGCATATTGTTATCTTCAAAATGCTTGCTCAGGTTACCAGATACAAACAATAAAAAACAGGGGACCTTGGAGGAGAACGAGAGGGGCTCCTCGCGGGGCCCCCGCCCGGCCCGAGCGGCACAGGCACGGATCAGGACTAAACATGGACTGCCTTCCGGGGTCCTGACCTGGGACCTTGGAAGAGAACGAGAGGGGCTCCTGGCGGGGCCCCCGCCCGGCCCGAGCGGCACAGGCACGGATCAGGACTAAACATGGACTGCCTTCCGGGGTCCTGGCTGGGACCT